>JAWRVZ010000057.1:3650000-3900000 GCA_037043235.1 Rhodeus uyekii
AAGCGTTTCTACAGGTGTTGATCATCAGATGAGAAGAGCCCGCCCTCATGCAGCACAGCCAATCACGTCTTCTTGCATGATTGACAGGTCAGACAGCCTATCAGCGCCAGCTGTCAGAGTGATAGAGTGTTACATTTATGGGGTAATTGCATATGTTCTCCACTAGAGGCCACCTTGGTTTTACATTGGCGACGAGTGATTCACAAGTATTAAGCTGGGAGCAGCCAAGTTATGTTTATTCAATAATAATAAATATGAGGTTCTGAGGCATACATTATTGTGTGTGTGTGTAGTCTATCCAATACACTACACAGGAAGAAACACTTCCGTATTGTGTTTGCGTTATCTACATAAATTATGTAATCTACGTAATCCCTCCCTCATCCTCCGCCGCCGCTACTGTATCGTCAGTCTCGAAGGTAAGAACTCATTATTAAAACCACATTTTATTTTATATCACAGGAATCCTTATATACTATACTTTTTGTGTGTGCAATTAAAAACCATTGTTATTAGCACTAATAAGGGAGTTTTTAGAGGGCCGGAACAGATTAATTTTTTTTCTGTTATTTCTAATGGGAAAAATGATTTAAAATACGAGCAATTCGAGTTACGAGTTCAGTCCTGGAGCGGATTATGCTTATCTCAAGGTATTACTGTATTACATGATTAGATTGAATTTTACACATGTTTGTCCTGATCTTGAATAACTGCTTTTAAGAAAATCTGTTTAATATCATTTGTAGTCTTTGATTAATTAATGAGATGGAGATCATTTCCTTTTATACTCCTATTAGGTTTGAAGACCTTAGATGCCATTTGTCTCATAAAGGATCATTTATCACAGATAGAGCCTCGTCTCTCCACTGCTCATCATGCTGTTCTCCTGGACTTCATTGTGAAAACATATGTTCCTCACCAGCGGCTTTATCAGGCTTTTTTAAGCGGTGAGACGGGTCTCAAACACATCAGCTGTGAGCTTGAGATTGAAAGCCCCCCTCATCCGCAGCCCCTCTGTGAAGGTGCAGACGCTGTGGAGTGGGAGCGGCAGCGGATCCTGAAAGACCTGCGTTTGGCTCAGTCCAAAACACAAGCAGAAATCAAGGACCTCAAAGAGAGGGCCGAAGCTCAGATGAAGGCAACACTACAGGCCAGTTTAAACAATCTTCCATACGAAGGGCGGATGAGCAAACAGGTACTTTTTTACAGTGTAAAGACCCACATTTGCTGTGATATTCTGGGTGATTACTAGCTGTTTGCTTTCTGGTTTACCCCTGTTTTATTCTTATATCTAAAAATTCTTTCACTGTAAGTTTATGGGATTTTCCCTTCTGTTTTATCCTCCACCCGACAAAAATGCTCATGTTTCTTTGGAAAGTAAATAGCAAGAGTTCAGCCTGTCCACTTTGTCAGCGGCGTTGGTTCTGGAAGTATTTTTCCCACTAATTTCTCCCATAGGGATTTCAAAAAAAGCAGCAAAGTAAAATGAAAATTGGACAAAAGTATAAAGGTACAAGATTGTGTACTTTACGTCTCTAGTGAGGGAAAGAACTACAATCATAATGTCATTAAAAGTGATGGAGAAATATAAAACATACATGTTCATTATATTTAAAAACAATATATTTTAAGTTTATTGCAAAATAAGTGTATATTTAAGTATTTTGAGAGTGTAGGGAGATCAACTCAACAATTACATCATTCGCAAAGAGATCTTTTGGTGCATTTTGTTTGTTTCCACTCTCTGATTGATGTTCTGTACAGCATCATGGGTAATGTAGTTTTTACCTTTTAATTCTAAGTTGAAATAATGCAAACAGATGGCCTCAACGGAAGCCAATACTATCAATTAACAACCTCATAGCTCACAGTAAGGCTTAAAGGTTTACAAGTTCCCTATTGAGAAATGACTTTTTACTTCTGAAACCGGACTGTTGCACTCTCTGGTCATGCATAAACACCCAAAAGGATGCTCAAGGAACACCCAAGGAACTCAAAGAGAGGGCCGAAGCTCAGATGAAGGCAACACTGCAGGCCAGTTTAACAGTTTAAACAATCTTCAAGGTCAGATGAGCAAACAGGTACAACATATCAGTTATTTAAAAAGACTCGGATGAGTACTAGTAGTTTCCCGCTCAGTGGTGATATAAAACAGGATTGTGATCCTAAGCTGCCCTGTAGCTGTTGGCACACGGTTACCTTCTGAAAAAGCATCAAAGCAAATCTCCAAGCTATTGGCGAGCGGCTCTGACGCGTAACCGCAGGGCTTCCACCAGCACTGACCTAAAAAACACCGTTTGCAAACTTTGCCATTTTACAGCACATTGTGAAATGTGAATTAACAGTAAAAAGTAATAATTCACACTGACAGGGTTATTTCTGTTGCATACTGTGCTATGGTTATCACCCTCACACCGAAGACCGTGTGTGTATCAGGCACACTTGTTAATATCTTAAGGAGCTGCAGGCTGTCAGCAGTTACCAGATCAAATGGATTAAAGGAACACTGCTCTCTTATTTAACCTAGTTGAGCACAACTGCCTCGGCCACTTTTCCAACAGCTTTGGTTTTCCTATAAAAATGAACACATGGCCTCTACAGAAGCATATATCATTTCTTAACAGCCTCAGAGCTTCTGGTAGGTCTGCCTCGAAAGATTTATACGCAGTTGCAGAAAATCAATTTCTTTGTGGAGAAAATAAATGGGATTTTTTTTACTTCTGAGACCAAGCACTTTTTCTCTCTGTTCTCTTACTGGAAAACAATTTGTTTGTGTTCTGTGTAATTGCTCTAGAAGGTGCTCATGAGTGAAAGAGCAAAAAGGAGAATGAAGGAAGGAAGCGAAGAAGAATGTAATGCAGAGAAATAGGCTGCATCCGAAATTCGATATACATAATCTGTACTGTCCCATGTCTTGTTATTATCATGTGACCACCGGCGTCAGCTTCACCGTCACTCACAAATCCTCTCCTGTGGCCTCATGGGATAGTAAAGGGAATCTTGTTGGAAGTAGAAAGTCATTTGGGTATTTTTTATGAGTACCGTGATTTCGAACATACACATCTTTTGTCAAATACTGTTTCTCACTTACTATATTTCGACACAGCCCAGTCATGGTAAATGAGTTCATATACGAGTTAAAAAATAAAAGGAGTAACACTGTGATTCTACTTCATCATTACTATCATCCTTAAGTGTACCTTCTTACTACTACATGTAACAAACAATTATATTTGTCTGATGGGAAACAAACTAAAGCAAACGAGTTTTAGCAACTAATAACGGTACTCAATGTTCCTTTATCTTTTTTGTAGATGAGGCTTCGGTTCTTAATGAACTCATTGGGAAAAATGGGATTTCATGGGAATTCATCACACAAATCGTTTCTTTGACTCGTGTTCTCTGCTTTAGGAGGTAGAACAGCTGCTGCGCAGTTTTCTGCAGTCGCAAGGAGAGATTGTATTGGAGTCTCTGATGAAGGAAGCCCATCTCACCGAGAATCTGCTGCAGATGAAACTGAGGCATTTCGCAAATCAACCAGCTTTCCCTGAAAAGCACAGTGTGCCAGCTCCTATAAAATCAAAGAAGGGAATTTGAAAGACAATTCTTTAAAAGTTTAAATAAGATAAAAATAAAGACTAATACTTCCATTATGTATATGTTGTGTGTTCTCTATCGAGGCCACATCCATTATGCTGATAATATGGATGATTTCTACAACCCAATTCACTCCTGTTTACCAATTGGAGTGATAAATTAATGAGTTTCTTAAAATCTGCAGCGCCCATAGAAAACTTCATTCCATTAAGCATATGAACACGTTTCCCATCTCTAACATTTATGTGCATTTTCTTAAGACCAAAATTAAGCCACGGTTGTTTTATACAACTTTATTTTTTCAGTAAGACACCAAAGATTTTCGTTGCCATACAATGGGAGTCAATGAGCTCCACTGTTGATTCAAAATATCTTCTTTTGTGAAGATCATACAAAAAAAAAAAAATTGTATTCTCAAATTAATTTAATCACAAATCCATTTACAGCTCAATATTAAAAACAAAAACTGACCATCAAAGATACAGAAATATATATTCTACAGTTACTAATGTCAAGTCTGTATAATTAAATAAAATGTTCCCACAAGTACAAAAAACTATCAAGTTTAGCTACACTATAAGCACCATGAAGAGGCTAATAATGCCATTTAGAAATAGCACCATAATTAGTAGAGTTGAGCCGGATACTCGGCTGAAACGAGTATCCGGTACGGATAATGCACTTTTGCCGAGTACGAGTATCATACGAGTAAAACGAGTCGTTATCTGTGCTCGGATTGAATAAAAATCCTCATTGGGCAGCTGAGTGTCTGCGTGCAAATTTCCTTCGTCCCGCTGCTCCGCCCTGCTCATTCTCACACAGAACGCTGAGACGAGAACAGGTGTCTTCACTGTTGCCAACTGTTTTCAAAGGAAAGTCGCTAAAGCCTGGCCAAAAAGTCGCTAAAAGTCGCTAGATGACGTCATACGTAAAATTAGCATATTCGTGACGTCATCGCGCTGTACTAGACTGCATACTTAGAAGGCGGGCTTATGTGCACGCAGAAGCGGATGAATATCTAATGTTATTCATAATGTAGCCTAATTAACGAACAATAACTATAACAAAGCCATTTTTATCAGATTATTGTAAATTAATATAATTCCATTTGTAGCCTTCAGTAAATTAAAAAAGCTCAGCTTTTTTCAGCCTGGATCAGGCATAAGATTAGTAATGAATGTGTGCATATTGTGAATTAATTTAATAAGCTAAGTTACCTAGCTTTCCTGGTAGCTTTTAATAAATTAACATGTCTACGAAAAGGATGAATAAAACATAAATATCAGTTAATTAGTTAATATTTTTACTTTCTTCAATGATGAAGAAAATCAGTCAAAGCTCAACTTTAGGTGAAGAGACAGGGCAAAATAAAAACAAAGAGAAAAAGAGAGATCTGGGGATAAGAAGAAAGACAAATAATCCACTGACCACTGACATGGTTTTCAAGCTATATTGTTATCATATTGTTATCTAGGTATGATTAAGGGATGTACAATATGATCATGGAGAATAAGGCATTAATATTTTACATTCATAATTAGCCTAGCAAATGGCCAATATCCTAATTTGCATGCAAAAAAAACTACTAGTTAATAGTGAGAATTGGACCGTAAAATAAAGTGTTTCCAGTTAGGGTTTAATTATGTTTAGACAAAGAACATTTTGCATCCCGTGCTGCCATTGGCGGGATCAGCCAGCAGCGGCTTCCCGCACATGCGAGATTCATTTTCGCTCTGGACGTGGAGGAGGGAAGATCTCCTGCTCTCCCTGCATCTGGGAGCGGGTGCTGCGCGAGGTTTGGGCCGCCTGTGAGTGCTTTGGGATGGGGATGCGGCCCACGGCTGCACTCGCTGTTCCTTGAGAAGAGTAAGAACGATATGTGCGTTCACTTCAGAAAGTCGCCAAAAGTCGCCAATAGCTCCAGATAAAGTCGCTAGATTTGTCGCTAGTCGCTTTTTTGAAAATTTGTCGCTAGAGGGGTCTGAAAAGTCGCTAAATATAGCGACAAAGTCGCTAAGTTGGCAACACTGGGTGTCTTTCTCTCTCGGTCACTCAGGTTCGCGGGTCTTTTCCGTTAACGTTTAGGGCAGGGTGGTAGCGCGAGCGCGAAGCATCATAAGCCATAAGCTAGACTTGATTAATACAGGAAGTGTTCGGCGAGTCAGCTGGAGCGCGGGCCATCTCGCGGGCCATTAATAAAATGATCTCGCGGGCCATTAATAAAATGATCTCGCGGGCCGGACATAATAACACGCCGGGCCGGGAGTTTGACACCTATGGTTTAGGGTTTCTTCAGCTTTAGATTTGTTTTTTATTTCAATTTGTTTGTAGTACTTGCTTATTAGCCAGTATAGTTCTGGTAAACGTGGGGTTTGCTCGGTAGTATGCGACTGTCGTTGCGTCTCTGCCTGTCGGAGATTTTTTTTTTAACCGTCTGCTGGCTCTAACGAGTGTTTAACTTCACGCACTAAGTGTCTGACACTTTCTTGCTGTATTTCATACATAATAAATGCAGATTTTAAAAACAACGTCAGACTATTTGATCCATAGAACACACAGTCTCTCTCTCTCTCTCTCTTACTCACTCACACACACGCATACCTGGCGTGGAAATTAAAAAAAATCACACTGATCATAAAAAATTAGAAGTTAAAAAAAGAAAGTTATGTTTAAATGAAAAATCTTGTTCATTACATTTTTCTTCATAATTCCAACCGCATGTGTTGTATTCATTGTTGCAAAACTTATTTTATATAGTTTGTTTGTTCTTGTGATCAAAACCTTTGATATGAAGCTCAATGCTGATGCTGTCATGTAAATAGTTTTCTAATCAGCAATAAATATAACAATTTCTAATCGACCCAAATCAATTGCATGATTAAAAACAACATAGTAGGTACAGTCCCGCCCACTTCCTGGTTAAATCCCGCCCATTTCCGGGTTAGGCCACGCCCAGTCCGAGTACAGATACAGATAATTCATATGGTTAACAGATACAGATACAGATAATGCTGTACTCGCTCATCCCTAATAATTAGGATTATGTTTTTAATACTATGACATTACGTTTATTTCACACATCTCATATATACACACTACCAGTCAAAAGTTAAGAGTCGGTACACTGTTTTTCAAAGAAGTCTCTTCTGCTCACCAAGCCTGTATTTCAAAAATACAGTAAAAACGGTAATATTGTGAAATATTATTACAACTTAAAATAACTGCAATTTTGATACATTTGAAAGTATTTTATTGTCACATGATCCTTCATAAATCATTCTGATTTGATGCTCATGAAACATATTCAAAAGAACAGCATTTGTTTGAAACAGCATTTTTTTGCAACATTATAAATTTCTTTATAGTCACAGTTTGTCATGTGTCCTCTCAGAATAAAAGTATTAATTTCTTAAATCTCATACTAACCCTACGCCTCGGAAAGATAGTGTAAATCCTTCTAGGAGAACAAATGAAGAATGTATTGTTCTGAGTTCAGTATCAGTATATCCACTGATAAAAGAGACAAAGCTGTTTCACAGATCAAATAGTCCATAAATAAATGTAAAGCTTAAATAAAATTAAATATGTATAATCAGGAAGATTATTTAATTATTAAGCTGGTTGAGGAGGTTAAGGATGTAATTGAGAATGTTGGAAAAACATTCTCAATTACAAAAATCTTGGAAAAACTGTCCATATGGAAAAAGGCAGAAAGTTTGACCTTTATTAATCTCAGTGTACCACAGCGCCCAATTACCATCCTTTCCTATAGGTCCCAAAAGACTCAAACACATGGTGGCAGATGGTGATTAGTTTACTTGAGACATTCTGGAGTGTGATCCAGTGAAGTTGAGCATCGCCTGAACCAGCTCTGGTAAACCGTAGCCGTGCTTCCAGCCCCAGTCACTGCGGGCACTGGCGTCATCCAAAATCATCGGCCAGCTGTCGGCTAGAAGAAACAGCACACAAACACGCATATTATCTGCGTTTTTTTAAAATGTCCACCAAAGATCACGATGCTTGCTTAAACTCTCCCTATTATGCTACAGGGAGTGCAGAATTATTAGGCAAATGAGTATTTTGACCACATCATCCTCGTTATGCATGTTGTCTTACTCCAAGCTGTATAGGCTGGAAAGCCTACTACCAATTAAGCATATTAGGTGATGTGCATCTCTGTAATGAGAAGGGGTGTGGTCTAATGACATCAACACCCTATATCAGGTGTGCATAATTATTAGGCAACTTCCTTTCCTTTGGCAAAATGGGTCAAAAGAAGGACTTGACAGGCTCAGAAAAGTCAAAAATAGTGAGATATATTGCAGAGGGATGCAGCAGTCTTAAAATAGCCAAGCTTCTGAAGCGTGATCATCGAACAATCAAGCGTTTCATTCAAAATAGTCAACAGGGTCGCAAGAAGCGTGCGGAAAAACCAAGGCGCAAAATAACTGCCCGTGAACTGAGAAAAGTCAAGCGTGCAGCTGCCAAGATGCCACTTGCCACCAGTTTGGCCATATTTCAGAGCTGCAACATCACTGGAGTGCCCAAAAGCACAAGGTGTGCAATACTCAGAGACATGGCCAAGGTAAGAAAGGCAGAAAGTCGACCACCACTGAACAAGACACACAAGCTGAAACGTCAAGACTGGGCCAAGAAATATCTCAAGACTGATTTTTCTAAGGTTTTATGGACTGATGAAATGAGAGTGAGTCTTGATGGGCCAGATGGATGGGCCCGTGGCTGGATTGGTAAAGGGCAGAGAGCTCCAGTCTGACTCAGACGCCAGCAAGGTGGAGGTGGAGTACTGGTTTGGGCTGGTATCATCAAAGATGAGCTTGTGGGGCCTTTTCGGGTTGAGGATGGAGTCAAGCTCAACTCCCCGTCCTACTGCCAGTTTCTGGAAGACACCTTCTTCAAGCAGTGGTACAGGAAGAAGTCTGCATCCTTCAAGAAAAACATGATTTTCATGCAGGACAATGCTCCATCACACGCGTCCAAGTACTCCACAGCGTGGCTGGAAAGAAAGGGTATAAAAGAAGAAAATCTAATGATATGGCCTCCTTGTTGACCTGATCTGAACCCCATTGAGAACCTGTGGTCCATCATCAAATGTGCGATTTACAAGGAGGGAAAACAGTACACCTCTCTGAACAGTGTCTGGGAGGATGTGGTTGCTGCTGCACGCAATGTTGATGGTGAACAGATCAAAACACTGACAGAATCCATGGATGGCAGGCTTTTGAGTGTCCTTGCAAAGAAAGGTGGCTATATTGGTCACTGATTTGTTTTTGTTTGGTTTTTGAATGTCAGAAATGTATATTTGTGAATGTTGAGATGTTATATTGGTTTCACTGGTAAAAATAAATAATTGAAATGGGTACAAATTTGTTTTTTAAGTTGCCTAATAATTATGCACAGTAATAGTCACCTGCACACACAGATATCCCCCTAAAATAGCTAAAACTAAAAACTACTTAAAATATTGATACAAAAATATTCAGCTTTGATATTAATGAGTTTTTTGTGTTCAGTGAGAACATGGTTGTTGTTCAATAATAAAATTAATCCTCAAAAATACAACTTGCCTAATAATTCTGCACTCCCTGTATTTTAAATGTTCCAGATTTAGTTTTGAAGTCTCCAACAATAACTTTACATGCATCTAAGGTAAATAAAGAAAAACATTTTGACTTTCTCTTAATATGCATTGCAGAATCACCTCTTTTCTCAGTGTCTGAAACAGTTTGATCAAGGATTTGTTCTCTTTAAACCCCTCCTTTCCTTCTTTTATGTTAGAGTTGCGGGTCAAGAAGACATTGTTGAAGCTGGCCTAATGCAAATTGGTTACAAATCTATACAGGAAGTCAGTCTGAAATTACTGATGATTAGTTTCAGGCAGTTCAGAATCTAATCTATCTTTCTTTTAGAAGACAATAACTGTCTTCAATTACTGTCTTCTGACAATAACTGTCTAGTGTTTGTCATGCACTTTGGTCTTTGAAACATTGCAGACCTTTTATATTCACAAACAGCTATATTGCACACTACATGAAAGGTAATATTCAAAACTTGCAACCATGATTTATATTTAAGACGATTGTAAATTGGACCTTCTACTGATGTCAGACCCTTACCAATGGCCTGTCGAACGGGGTCAATCTTAAAAGTGACCTGCAGGTCTGGCAGGTGCTTCCTGATTTCTCGTACCAGCTCCTCTGGAGTGAAGCTCACGGCGCTGATATTGTACGTGCGCATACCGAGTATCTCAGCCGGTGCTTCCAGAACCTCCAGTGTGGCTCTCAAACAATCCTCAATGAACATCATGGGGAGTCTTGTGTCAGGCCTCAGGTTGCACACAGATCTGCCCGTTTTCACAGCATCGTGAAAGATCTGGACAGCATAGTCTGAAAAAAGAGACGGAATAAATGGAGGTGAAGGGTTTACATAGATGCATTAGCCTTTCAGACCAGTGTTATTAATCATATCTTGTTATACAATAAGTACTATAAGTCAGCATGAAACCAAAGTTCAGTTTTTTTCTTTCTATTGTGATGTGAATCGGAGTAAAACAGCTTCTCCAACAAGAAAAAAATGCAGGGCAGAAAAAAAACCTGCCAGTTTTACAATGCTGATGACTGAGAGGCACAAAATCCCTCTCCAGATCATTTTTGTTCACTGAACGATCTCGAAATTTCCGTGAGCACTTAACCTCCTAAAAAAGCTTTCCCTTTCCTTTAAATCCCTCCCTTTTCTAGCTTATACTACTCTAAGCAATGTCTGAAACTTTATGTTGTGAGCACTTCTTGCGTTCGTCTGCCTCATGGTGAATCGCTGGCTGTATTGCTGTATATAGCTGTAATTTACTTTGGATAAAAGCGTCTGCTAAAAATGTAACATGCCCACCTTGGAGAATATTCACTTAAACACAGTTGACCGTGTCTTGAATTAATGTAAAGCCGTCCTTTCCACTGCACACGTAATTCGGACTGACAGAATTCCCACCTAGTGGCAAGCTTAATAATCTTTCTGTTACGGCTTTAGCGTGAAGTGCAAACAGATGATGAGGAGAACAGCAGGTTTCACGCAGAAACTCTCTTTATTCAGAAAACGGAAAACAAAAGACTTTAATATAAACAAAACGGCACACTTTGTGCAAATCTCGGAAGATGAACAACAGAGGAACAAACAACACCATATTACAACTTCAACCAAGACGACCAAGACTAGGGAATACGAGAGGGTATTTATACATGAGGAAATGGGAAGCAGCGGACGAGACTTAGGGTAAGTGATTAGATAAGGACAGGTGGAGAAAGGACATGGAAGATAGAAGGGACCCGGATGTGAACGACGAGGTCATGATCAAACATGGCAATGTGAGAGAAGCTCATTCTCGCTGTCTCACCAGTCTTCCCCATTAAAAGCACTAAACCATGATATTCTGATAGTCTATACTCTTACGTGTAACTCCACAGGTAGTCTCGTACTTCAAATGATTGCTTATAAATGTTTTGTTTGTATTTTTGTACTTTCAAATGATAAATTACATTTTTTATATTTTATGTCAGTATCCTTAGGGATACTTAGTAGGATACTTAGTAAGTACAGTACGTTATTTTAAGTTAGTTTCCAAGTCAACATTTCTAATTTTCTTAAATGAATGTTTTTCATATAGTATCTACAATTTCTATTTTATTTCAGATTTATTTATTAGTGTCAATTTACAACAGTAACACCATTCCAAAGGAGATCCCTACTCACCTGTAGTTCCTCTGCCAGGTTGAGAGTCTGCAGAAATGATTCCTGGGTATCTGAGACAGCGGAAGTCAAGACCTAGCCTGTGGTGGTAATACTGGAAAACACAATAAAGAAATGGGATTTGAATAATGCATCAAATTGTAAAAAAAATAATAATTATGCATTAAATGAACGAGACATCATGAAACTGTTGTTGATATACAGTTCACTTATCTCAACTCACGGTTAATTCGCCAATACTATCATGTCGCCGTTTTTAAAGTGGAACCGCCAAACTCCCTATTTGTCTCAGTATTTTCGATTCTTCAATGTCGATTCATTAATGTCACCGAAATCTAATATCTCGATCAAAAAAAAGGGACAAAATCGTCAATTCACTTTCGTGACTATTTCGTGACTAATTTGCATACCTAGTTCGCTGTGCATGCGCTGAGTTTGCGTTGCACGTGGATCGCGGTCCGCTCACAGTTCACTCCGTGTCTATGATCTCGTCTGAGGGATAACACGCATGTTAACGCATGCATCCCGCACGTTTTTTGTGATTTTTGTGAGCAATCTCTGTAATTAAATAATTAATAATTTGTAATAATTAAAGTTTTGTATCAAGAATCGAAGGTGGTTTTAATTCTGGTGGTTTTACATTTGCCTTTTGTTGTTAGCAAACATATACACAGAACAGTGTATCTACATTTTTTTAGATGAATGCCGATCGCTTCATCAAACAAATCGCGGCAACACTGTTGTGTAAAAAGACACCAAAAACGAGCATGTACATTCTCATTTAATAACTCACATCATGTACATCAATACATTTTCATTTTTCTTTCTTGCGAGGGTTGTTATCTTTGGCGCTCTGACAGCTGACAGCTCTGTGGCTGCGCTTGTACCATCACTCTGACAGCTGGCGCTGATAGGCTGTCTGACCTGTCAATCATGCAAGAAGACGTGATTGGCTGTGCTGCCATGAGGGCGGGCTCTTCTCATCTCATCCGATGATCAACACAACATTTCTTAAAGAGACGAGAGCAGCGGGAGCTTTTCTGTTCTGATTCTGACTTGTGTTTGTTTACTTATTGTATGAATTTCGCGCACAAGCACTGTGTACAGAGTCTGAACAGTTATGGATAATTGAAGTCATGCGAGCAACATATGAAATTCGAAATGTGATCTTACACAAAAAAGTTCATCAATCTATGGGTGTGGGTTATGCCAACGATTTTTTACACAAAACCCAAAACCCGCGGGCTATATGAGCGTGCGGATTATCTGCGTCTGCGGGTTAAATGTGGGAAAATATGTTAATATATGTTATATGGGTTATCTCGAGAAACGGTTATCTCGATGCTTTTTTGCAACCCCCGAGGCCTTTGACATAACCGAACTCCATTGTATTTCCAATTGCCTATACTTGTACACTTTCTTTTCACATTCTCTTTTAATATCATGCTAAAGCTAAAATCCCAGTACGTGTTTAGGTGTTCTCAGAAGTGTACTGACCTCTCCCATTAGCTCAGCATGAACCTTTGACACTCCGTAAATGGTTTGTGGTCGTTGAATGCACAGATCAGGGGTGGGATTACGAGGGGAGGAGGGCCCAAAGGCTCCAATCGTGCTGGGGATGAAGACACGGAGCCCATATTCTGCTGCCATGTCAAGAACGTTGTGCAACCCTAAAGATGAGGAAGTTGGAAAAGAAACCTCAATGTACCTTACCTCTGAAAAGCAACTGAAGATGAAAGTGACAAATGAAACAGATGTCAAACCCCTCGTCACTAACCAGTGATGTTGACTTCACGAGCGAGGGACACGTTGGCCTCTCCAACTGCACTCAGAAGGGCGCCGTAGTGGATCAACCAAGTGATGCGGTTGTTTACAACAATCTCACGCAAGTTTTTGTTGTCCAAAATGTCAGCATATATAAAGGGGCCTGAAGTCAGAATGTACAATTAAAAGCCTAAAATCAATATAAAATGTAAATATATATTCCAGATCTGTTAAATAATATATTTCATCTAAGAAAATAATGTTTTTTTTAAAATATTTATCTAGTAATTATGTAAAGGATATGTGTAAAGGTAGTAAATGTGTAAAAAAATATATATATATTTGTGTAGGTATATATATATATATATATATATATATTATTTACATCATTTGGCTGATGGTGTATTACTAGATAAATATTCATACACAAAAAAAATATAATATTTCAGATACAAAATTGAAATCAAATGGAAAAGAACTGATACTTCCCACCATATGCGAATATATTGACTCTCACCGCTTTGGTAAACATGAGTTGGAGGTTTCCTGATGTCAGACAGAATTACATTATATTTTCCAAACTGCTTCCTGTAACAAAAGATAAACAAAGATCTCATATTTAACTACTGCCTGACAGATATTACTGAAATCAGGTAATTGTGTTGAAATCAATTTTATTAGACAACCCTAAACAGCAAATGAAGAGTCGTAGCATTTTTTCAGCCAATCAGAAATCTGTCAACTCTGACTGACCAAACCGTAGACGTTTGGCAACTGGCATTGACTGACTGAAAATCTCAAAAATTGTGTGAACATTATCAAAACTTCTGAAAGTGTTCAGTCTAGCGCTGTCACTTACTGTGATAATCCAATAATCACTTGATCATTTTTGACGAATAAATGAGTAATTGGATCTTGTTTTGTGGTAATAACTTTGTTTTTATTGTTTACCTTTGACCACCAGTTTGTGTGTTTTGATGTCCAAAAAATCGAAGAAATTACAATGGCTGTAGCATTTCTAGCATAGAAAAGTGGCCAAATATTAAGATTGAAATGGACATTTGAATTAAATGTTGTTTGGCCAAACAAGAAAATTATCAAAAGTATCAAAAGCAAGTAAGCAGATGGTTTTATTGAACAGCACTGTTAAAATACCTAATGTAATACATACATAATATATTTTTTTAAAGTTATGTTTTATAACAAGTGCGTGCAGAGTGTGCCAACACATGTGATATGCTGGTGATACAGTAGATCAATTCCTTGTTTGGCCAAACAACATTTAATTCAAATATCCATGTAAATCTTTCATATTTGGCAGTGTAACAATTTACAGTGAACGAAGCCGCTGCAGGATGGAAGACGGAGCCGCTCAGAGATGCTGGAAGAAACATGTAACCTGCACGCATGTAAATATATATGACCGCATCTCTGCCTTAATGATTTCACAACAACACTCTGTGATTGTGATTTTAAATTGTTTTAATATATTGTGCAGCCTTAGAAAACTAATAATGCAGGTCTAATAATGCAGTTCATGTATTCTTAACTGAACGCGCCACTTTTGGTATTTTGCCAGTTAATTGTCATGGATAAATTGCAATCGAGATTTTTTTTTTTACAACAGAGTACTTGAATTAAATCGAGGAATCGTGACAGTCCTCGTTCAGTCTCACCGGAGCAGTTTGGCAAGACCCACTCCCAGCTGACCCAAACCCCCTGAAATGAAAAACAGAGAGAAGAAATGATTAAAAATCATCATTAGTGATGTGTTGCCATGGAGACTACATTTCCTGCTTCAGAATGTGGTAACCAGGGAAACATAAAATCTAAAGGTTTATATAACATCCATTTAGGCCTCAAAACTTACACTCACACACATAAAATCACTCAGAACATTACGCAATAAATGGTCTAGCCACTTGTCTCCTGCACTCATACCGGTAATGAGAATTCTGGGATGGTCTGATCCAGCGGATGTGACTTGGCGTGGAGAGAAACTGACATTGCGAGCTACAACAGCGAGAGGCTGTGAGCCACAGACTGGAGCCAGGAGAAGCTGCTGCGCCGCCCCACTCACAGCTCTTGCACAGGACCACATCTGCCTCTCGCTGCCAACACACACAACAAAGGGTTGAATAAATCACATCAGACATGCACATCCAAAAGAGTGTCTTACAAAGCAGTCAAATAATCAGTGTCCATCATTTACTTACGTTTGATTTAAAAGATCAGAATCTGAAACATTTTCTTTTTACATTTTTCAAAAGCTTTTAAAATGACTATTTCTTTGTCTATATAAATATAAAGCTGCAAAATTTCACAGCAGCTTCTAAATACATATAATTAAATAATATAATACGTGTACACACACACACACACACGTATATATATAGTATAAATATTAGTATTTAAAAGCTAATTTTCCTTTTTCAAAATATTTACCTTAGATCAAACATAATTAAATGTAATAATTAATATTTTCATAGTTTAAGATTGATAGTCTGGGTCTGAGACAATAACAATAAAATCTATACATAAAATGTATTTTAAAGAAATAAATGCTGAAGACATGGAAAACATGGAGTTTCAATGTGACCTTCATACAAGAAGGAAAAAAAAAACGTAATGATTTTAATAAAAATCAACCCCTGGGTCATAAAGCATAAAAGCTCCTGTGGCTGAAGAAACACCCCGGTGCTGCCCCCTTCTGGTCATGGCTATAACATCCACACTCAAATCAAAGTCAAATCCATGAGTTTAATAATACATTAGCACCACACGGTTTAGTTCATAAACCTCACTGATCACCACCTCAAAAGTCACATTATTTCCTTATGTAGTCTAAAAGTAAATATTAAATAACTTGTTTAAAAGAAACATTTAAACTGAATCATGAAGGTCACCAGTGAGTCTTGTTATCTTTTTTAGTTCACAATGTTTATTAGCTATACTTTATGCAGTAGTGTGTCTGATATATTTGTTTCCTTACACCATTAAACCAGTGCAACTCAAACGAGCCTCGTCACAAAACTGGGAGGAGACGGGCAGTCTCTGTTTACCCATCAACGCCAGCATCAGCTTCTGTTGGGACAACATGGAGCCGGTGATGATATGGACACATGCATCGCTCTAGGATTCTTAAATTCTTACAAGATCACAGTTTGTTGGGACGATCAAAAACACATCAATTAAACACATTCCTCCAGTAAATCATGTTACTGGAATGCTGTAAGAGAAACTTTGATTTACTCACCTTTCATAGCAGTGCCCAGTCCTCTAGAGTAAAGGGGAAAACACGGGTAAGGGAACCGTCTGCTCCTGAGAGTTCAGTAGGATCAGGTGTTAATCTGTGGACAGACGCCTTCATCCAGCATCAGCTACAGGTCTCAGACTCTCCCACAGTGTCTGCTGTGATTGGTCAGTCCACCCGAGACATGCCCAGTTAACTAAGATTACAGTACCAAATTATCTTAGCTTTATAACTAGTGGACCTTTAACTTTTAAAGCAACACACACATGTAAAAAAATAAAATAAATAAAAATAAGGTATTAAACAAGTGATATTCATTTTACAGAAAGATTGCACAAACATACTTTTCACTTGTTTTTATATATCATTATCTAATATAGTCATAATTTATTTTAATGAGTTAATTAGTGCTATATGTTGAAAAACATATTGTCAGATGATCGAAAACAATACCATTTTGCTTTCAAAATACAGTGGAATCCGGTTATCTCGACGGCCTCGGGGTCAAAAAAGCATCTAGAGAACCAACAACCAATATGGCGATTTATTTGATGAAGTTGAGATTTAACAGTATACAATAAAAACACCTTCAATTCTCCATACAAACCTTTAATTATATTCTCCAACATTGCAAACACAATTTCGCTCACAACGTAAACGGTCACATAAACACATTCGCTCATAACACAGTCATTTCTGTATGACACAGTTCTGAAAGTATTGCACACGCGGTTACTATGGTTTCTTTACAAAGTCTAACATTCTTTGTTGCTTTTTGCCTTCAATGGTCTGCTGTAAAACAAATGCTTCAAAGCTTCTATCAGTAACAACGTCTTTGTCGATGTCAATGTAATCTGGGAATTCCTGGACAGTGATGGTAATCCTGTGCCTCCTCTTTCAAGATCGCATCTGCAAGGCTTGATTTCGGCGACATAAAATAATCGACATAACCAATAAGAAGACAATGAGGGAGTTTGGCGGTTCCACTTCAAAAACGTTGACATAATTGGGTTGGCGAGTTAACCGTGAGTCGAGATAAGTGAACTCCACTGTGATATACATAATGTTCTTGGTCCAAGTTTTGGGTGTGTCACGGTTCAGCGGCTCATCGATTCCTCCTCTGTGTTTGTGCTGTGTTGTTGGGGGCGTGGTCACTGATTACTCTCTCATTCCCTGTCCCAGCTGCACATCATCACCTCTGACTATTTATTCACGCTCCACTGACTACCTTTTGTCAGTTCGTTACAGACAGTCTGCCGTGCCGTGGATCCCGCTGCCTTCTCTTCTGGGGGATCTTCTTCGACTTCAGTCTTGACTGTCTTGCTATTACTGGGGACTTTAACATCCACATAGAAAATGCAGAATCCAAAATGGCAAAAGAAATTCTAACAGTTTTGAATACTTTTGATCTGACTCAGCATGTACATAGACCCACACACAATCGAGGACATACGCTAGATTTAATTATCAGTAAGGGTCTAAACATCTCATCCATTGTCATTAAGGATGTAGCTCTATCAGATCATTTCTGTATTTTCTTTGATATATTGATCTCTCCGACTGTTGAAGCTAGATCTATCTCGGTCAAAAAGCGATGCTTAAATGAGAATACTAGTGCTCTGTTTATGAAGGCTATATCTTTAACACCAAGCATATCTGCAGACTCTGTTGATTTTCTTCTTGATTCTTTTAACTCAAAAGTTCAGAATGTTATTGATAACATTGCTCCTGTGAAAGTCAGGAAGAAGAGTGGCAGACAAAAATCACCCTGGAGGAATTCAACAGCAGTGCAAAATATGAAAAGACAATGCAGAAAAGCTGAGCGCATGTGGCGAAAGACAAATCTTGAAATCCACTATAACATCTATAAAGATAACCTTCATGCTTTCAATGTGGAACTAGGCAAAGCTAGACAGACCTTCTTCTCAAATATTATAAACAGAAACTTAAACAACACCCGCACTCTTTTTGCTACTGTAGAGAGACTAACAAATCCCCCAAGTCAGATTCCCAGTGAAATGCTCTCAGACAGCAAATGCTGTGAGTTTGCTTCCTTCTTCTCTGAGAAAATAAATAATATCAGAAAGGCGATCAGCACATCCTTGAGCTGCACTGGGGTAAAACAGATCAGACCACAATCTCAGAAATTAGCTATTATGTCTGTTTTCGAAGCAATTGATGGTAAAATTTTGGAAGAAACAGTACAGCACCTTAAAACATCAACTTGCGCCCTTGACATACTTCCCACATCTTTTTTCAAAAGCGTGTTTAACTGTTTAGAAGCAGATATCCTAGAAGTGGTAAATGCCTCACTTCTTTCTGGGACTTTTCCAAATTCCCTAAAAACTGCAGTTGTTAAGCCCCTTCTGAAAAAGAGCAATCTGGATAACATCATATTGAGCAATTACAGACCAATCTCAAATCTACCTTTCATTGGCAAGATCATTGAAAAAGTTGTTTTCAATCAGCTGAACAAGTTCTTAAGCTTGAATGGATACTTTGACAACTTTCAGTCTGGTTTCCGACCACATCACAGCACAGAGACAGCACTCATAAAGATAATAAATGATATTCGACTTAACACAGATTCAGGTAAATTATCAGTGCTGGTTTTACTCGACCTCAGTGCTGCGTTTGACACCATAGATCACAACATTCTCCTTGACAGGCTGGAAAACTGGGTTGGGCTTTCTGAGATGGTTCTGAAATGGTTCAGGTCATACTTAGAAGGGAGAGGTTATTATGTGAGTATCGGTGACCATAAGTCTGAGTGGACATCCATGACATGCGGAGTCCCTCAAGGTTCAATACTTGCACCCCTCCTGTTCAACTTATATATGCTGCCACTGAGCCATAATGAGAAAGAACCAAATTGCATATCACAGCTATGCAGATGACACCCAGATTTACCTCGCGTTATCACCTAATGATTACAGCCCCATTGACTCCCTGTGTCAATGCATTGATGAAATTAAAAACTGGATGTGCCTAAACTTCCTTCAGTTAAACAAAGACAAAACTGAAGTCATTGCATTTGGAAACAAAGATGAAGTTCTCAAAGTGAACGCATACCTTCACTCTAGGGGTCAAACAACTAAAAATCAGGTCAGGAATCTTGGTGTGATTTTGGAGTCAGACCTGAGTTTCAGTAGCCATGTAAAAACAATAACTAAATCAGCATATTATCATCTCAAAAATATTGCAAGAATTAGATGCTTTGTCTCCAATCAAGACTTAGAGAAACTTGTTCATGCTTTCATCACCAGCAGGGTGGATTATTGTAATGGGCTCCTCACTGGCCTTCCCAAAAAGACCATAAGACAGCTGCAGCTCGTACAGAACGCTGCTGCCAGGATTCTGAGCAGAACCAGAAAATATGAACACATCACACCAGTCCTCAGGTCCTTGCACTGGCTTCCAGTTACATTTAGAATTGACTTTAAAGTACTGTTACTTGTTTATAAATCACTCAATGGCCTAGGACCTCAATACATTGCAGATATGCTCATAGAATATAAACCTAACAGATCACTAAGATCATCAGGATCAAGTCACTTAGTAATACCCAGGGTTCACTCAAAGCAAGGAGAGTCTGCTTTTAGCTGTTACGCCAGCCGCAGCTGGAACCAGCTTCCAGAAGAGATCAGGTGTGCTCCAACAGTAGCCACATTCAAATCAAGACTCAAAACACATCTTTTTACCTATGCATTTGCAGATTGAGCACTGTGCTATGTCCGAACTGTTTGCATTTTATTTTATACGTGTTATCTTTTTATTCTTTTAATCATTTTTAATGTTTTACTTTTATCATTCTTCTTTATGTAAAGCACTTTGAATTACCATTGTGTATGAAATGTGCTATACAAATAAACTTGCCTTGCCTTGCCTTCAGTCTGGACTGTTTATTCCTGTGCCCGCCCGCTGTGGTCCCTGCGTCACGTCTGCCCGAGCACACTCTGCCTGATTTCACCGTCTGCTATCCGGGACCTGGACCTCTTTTGCTTTCACGCTGCTCCGGATTATATTTTTCTGTTTAATAAACTCACGTGGTGACTCGCTATTGGATTCAGTGTATTTTCTGCAGACCCTGACAGGGTGTCCACCTCAGATGCATGCTAGCCGTTCACCTGTTCAGTGTTTTAAATGCTCCTTGCCAGTATCCACCACTTATGCTTTCCCAAACTGTAGTGCAGGGGCTTGTCTCCAAACGAGCCCAAACTCCCAAGAGATACTGTCAGTAGAGTACTGGACACGGGAGGATGGATGGCTCTGACCGGGTCATTGGAGAAGAAAAAGTAGTCTCTTCAGGGGAGGGAGGATGTTCAGACGGGGAAATGCTCCTTCATAGATGTGCCTCGCTTACCTGATAGTTCCATGAGTGACCAACCCTACACTGTCATATGGAGGATGTTGCTTCCATGTCTTATTGGGATACTCCGTTCAGAGTAAGGGTTAATCTCTATGGACAATCTTTTGATGCCACTCTGGACACTGGTGCTTCTCTTTCCCTCACCAAATTGCATAAAAACCATCAGAAGTGAACTACAGAATCATTGACGCGAGTACTGGGGTGGACGCAGGTGTATTTAATGTCATAAAGCTGCTTCCTTTTCGTACCTAGGACCTGCTTGTTGAAACTGAGACTGTGCCCAAAGAGGGCTCTGATGTAGAAACATCTGCTGACAGTTCTTTGCTTGATGTAGTGCTTGAGAAAACAAGTGGTGCTACCGCCATGGACATAACAGACTTGCAAATTGAGAACGGCTGTGGCCACCCTATAACAACCAGTGTTCAAGATCTGTCAGAAAGTCTAGAGTCAGTGTTGATTGTTTGCCTGACCTACAGGGTGATTCTGGGACTCCGTGACTTGAACAGTAACTTGACTGTTAATGATATTGATCGTGACATCACCTCAGACTGGTCAACTAATAGATGCATGAATGTGTACCAAACAGACAGATTAGACCTTAATTATGTGTGAATTATGTGATTGTGAGTTCATATGCTTTGTTTGACACTGTGAAGCGGATTCATGCTGTGAGAACGCCGAGTCAAGCTGGGCTCTTAACAGCGCAATCAGTCCTCATCAATGTTAGATCTCTGCCCAAAAAGTTGGTGGTGACGTAATGTTCATGACATGAATGTTGATGTGCCTTTAAGAGGACTTCTTCCACATTGTATGTTATTGCATGCATGCTGTTCTTATGTGAGCGTGAACACACAGTTAGAGAGAGAGAACGCTTGAGTGAAGAGAGAGAGAGATGACTTCTGTAGCAATATGCTGATGTGTTTATTTACACTTTGTGTTTGAGTGATTTCCTTTTCAGTTTTATACTAGATCTTTTACATGTATGTGAAGAGTGTGCGTATTGTGCGAATCATCTATAAAGACTCGTGAGACTACCAGTTTGTTTGCCTCGGGTCTTCATTCTTGTCTCCTGTTATCCTATTTCATCTAGGCAGACTTCAAACCCCATGACAGGCGTTACAACTTCAAAATGGTGGCAGGAATTCCCGCAAGGGGAAATGCTAAGGGAAGTTTGGGAGTGTATGTATATTGTAATATGAGTGCATCATCTTCAAATATATCTTAATTTTATTGTGAATATGTCATTTTATTTATATAAATAACTCAAATGACATCAGGGAAGATGTTAGCATAGACAGTTAACAGTTTGTTAATGGGCTTAATCCAACATATGAACTTTGGTTTTCTTGAATTTAGCATTTTGAAACCAAAGCTATAATGAAACCTGAGCAATAATAGATGCAAATAATCTTCTTTATGAATGACTGATCATTATATTTTCTCTCCTCTCAGAGAGGCTTCTTTTAGTCTAAGTGAATCAATTCCAAGTCTTCCACTAGGAGCTGATGGAAATTTCCTCTGTGTGTTTTTTAAGGATCTAGCTCGGGTACTAGGGACCCTGAACATCCATTCTCACTTTATTTATTTAAAGTGTTGAACTTCATGAACCTATGAACACTGTGTGTCACCATGACATGCAGGAAGACTGGTAAGGCTTGTTTCCAAAGGACTTTACCCCATACCTACATGACATTTAGCACCAAACAAGCTAAAAGGTATTTCCATACGTCTTAGTCTTTCTCTGTTCATTTGAAAAAGAGTAACATCTTTGAAACAAAAAGCAAAAATACAAACCAGTTTGTTATACTAATAAAGCAATTAGTAATACAATATTTTATTTTATTTTATTGTAGTGTGGAGACGATTTGGAAATCTATTGTGTGTATATACAAAATTTTTATTGTGTGTATATTATATAAATGTATAGTGTGTGTGTGTGTGTGTGTGTGTGTATCTGTGTGTGTGTGTGTGTGTGTGTGTGTTAATATGGTCTGTATTGGTGAAGTGATTAGCTGGCACCATCAGGAGACGGAATGACTTCTTGTTCTCGACAAGCCACGTCACAAACCCGTCAACCATGTGATCATAAAGATATGCTTCAGACTGTCGTTCTTGTGTGGAAAATTACTAGTTTTGTTTATCTTTCGTTCTTTCTTTCTTAGCCAATCAGAATCATGTAACCGTCATCATTGACGTAGTTAGCACCCTCTTTTAGAGTATAATTGCTGTAACAATGTTATTGTATGCGGGGCGGCCTACGAACTTCTTGTGAGACTTGAAGCTTCTGCTGATGAAACTGCAAACTAAACTTCACAAAAATGTCTTCTATTAACTGCACTTCTGACTCCTGCTCTTCATTCAACATATCTGGTCCTCGGGTCTTAACTGTAAATTATTTTAGAAATTATTTTAGAAAAAAATGCATGTTACGTCTCTGTGTGTGATATGACTCTCTCTCTCTTTCTTTCTCTCTCTCTATATATATATACAGTATATATGTATATATATATATATATATATATATATATATATATATATGTACAGTAACACCTTGAGATACGAGCATAATCCATTCCAGGATGAACTCAAATTGGTGATTTGTATCTCAACAAAATAACAGAAAAAATGAATCCGTTCCGGCCCTCTAAAAATCTCCCTTATTAGTGCTAATAACAATAAAACATTGTTTAATTGCTTTAGACACACACACACACACACACACACACACACACACACACACACACACACACACACACACACACACACACACACACACACACACACACACACACACACACACACACACACACACACACACACACACACACACACACAAAATTGTAGTGTGTAAGGATTATTCCATGTTGACAGATGCATCAGTCTGAGCAGTAGTCATATGTCCGGTGCATATTGAATCAATGGTGTCTTTCATGGCATGCGCATTTTATGCACAGCAGCCATGCAAGAAACATACATTTATTTTCTGCTTCAATAGCAGCACATGAAAGCAAGCCAGAACTCAAGGGATCTGCAGGCAATTATCTCACTTGTAGTATTCACTGCCCCTAAAGTCACAACATTAGCTTTCATCAAAATTTCATGCCCTTGTGCTTCTGCGTTTAGTAGCTTTTCTGTTTGGTTCAAACACACTGCCGAGAACTAGAGTCACTCCACTGAATGCGCTTCTTTCATATCATATTTTGTGTAAATGGGTTTTGCTTTTGCGTTTGGGCAGAACTCTGGACACTAGAAGAATTTCTTGTCTAAACTAGTTATCTTAAAACTGAGTTAACTATGTTGTATTTTGCATTATTTCTCTAACTCCTTTCTGTTTTACATCTACATGTATTCCTTTGTGAAGAAACCTATTAAGAATAATATATGCATACTGTTACATTTCTGCATTTGGCAGATGCTTTTATCCCAAGCGACTTGCATTGCTTTCAAGAAACACATTGATATACTAATCAGTTCTTGCTTCCCTTGGGGATTGAACCCATGACCTTGGCGTTGCAAGCGTCACACTCTACTTTTTGAGATACAGTAAAAGTATACTACATCCATTATCCAAATACTGTATCTCAAAATCCAATGCTCTTGACTTGAACTTCCGTTTCCAATGTGATGAATGAACTGGAACTAATTATAGATGCAAATTTGAATCTGTTCTTTGATTGGAACATAATAGCAATTAAGTCATTTTGCTAAAAATGTATTTTAATTATTCACCACAACATTTCAGAATCATATTGTTGATTTTAAATACAAATAAACATTTGTTCTGTTATTCTTTTGTTTTGTGGTTTAATAACTAATGGATTAGAAGGCTAAATATAGTCAGGCTTCACACTTTTGGGTATTTTTTCCTGTTACTGAAAATGAGGTTTCCACATGCATTTCCTCTCATTTTATCATGACAGTTTAATTAGTGAAGAGTGGTTAAGCCGCCCTGTATCTCTGTCAGATGCGGCGCAGTGTCTGTTTGAAGATTTGGACTCTCTCCATTGGGACGGAACTAAAGACGGGGGCTTTTGTCATATTCCTGTGGCAGAGGGTTTTGCTTGTGCTGTGCTAATCTAGGAAATTCCCTATGTGCTGAAAGCAACTGCAGTGGATTTTATGGAGCTCACAGATCGTGTTCAAGGAGGCATTTTTTCCCAGTGTTCTGCTTTTAACATAATAACCGGTTTAAAAACTGTTATGACTAGAACCTGTTTTAAATAGAACATCAATAGAAATGCGCTGGAACTCTGAAATTTGCTCTGCAAATTATATGCCAGCATGTCTTCGAATGAAAATAAACAGTAAATAATTGCTTTGTGTTTCATGCTCGCTTTACTGTTTAAATTTAGCTGAAAACCCAAAAACAGACGCTTCACTGGCAGGTTTCCACTTTCGTTAAAGTTCAACGTGTTAGAATTTGTATGTTTTTTACATAATTTTTTTTGTATTTTGTTTTATGGACTGTTCTTTACCCACGACCTGCAAGGGACAAGAGATGAAAATGAATTTAAATCTTGCACATTAACATGATGGATCAATTCATGTGCATTTTCCCTTTTAAAAAATCTGAATTATTTATTTATTTAAAAATAAATCACTCAGATTGAGAAATTAGGATATATTTATGAAGTATTGTGACAAACTGTATTTTAAAACTGTTTTTTCTTGGACAAATTTATGTTATTGTATTTTTTATTATTGATATATATTGATACAACAATTTATGTATGTACGTATTTATTATTATTATTATTATTATTATTTATTTGTATTTATTTATTTAGTTCTTTAAAAATATTTTTAAAAGTCACCTTTAAAATATTCACGAAACATACTACGTGACATTTAATTGTTAAACAAATAATTACAATTAATGTTTTAATTCTGTTTTTTTGCACACAATATTGTGCATTTGATTGCCTATTTATTATATATAAAGTCACTGTATAAAATATAGCTTTATATATATATAAATATACCCTAAAATATAGGTTAGGTTTTTTTTTGTCACTACATGACTACATTTGAAATGTGAAATGTTATAACATGTGAAATTATCAAAATAAAGCATGCATCCAGACTTTTTAATCCAGACAATTTAAATATCATCCCCCCCCCACACACACACACAAACACACACAGGCTCACACACACACACACACACACACACACACACACACACACACACACACACACACACACACACACACACACACACACACACACACACACACACAATTAATTACACACACACACACACACACACACACACACCCAAAATAATTACCCTAAAAGTGTAGGATATTGGCATCTTTCTGGGGACATTTTGTCCTCATAATACAGGCTTTACCAGGACATACGCGCGCGCACACACACGAACAGGTATCACGGAAGTGACGTCACGCAGCACGGAAGGAGGGGGGGATGAAGCGTTTGAGAGAGCAAGATGGCAGCAAAATCCGATGGCGTGGGGGTCTTTACCGGTTTCGCCCAGTTGCACAACCTGGACGATGCGGTCGGCGACGATGATCCGCTGGACAGCTCGGCCATACACATCTGCCACTGCTGCAACACGTCGTCGTGCTACTGGGGCTGCAGGAGCGCGTGTCTGCAGTCGCTGCTGGGCGACAGGGATGCTGGAGAGAGCAGGCGGCCGCAGCATCAGCACCAGCGGCGAGAGCAAGAGCAGCAGCCGCAGCCGCCGCCGGAGGAGCGCCTCTGGCTGGACTGCCTCTGGATCGTTCTCGCGCTGCTCGTCTTCTTCTCGGACGTCGGCACGGACTTGTGGTTGGCCACGGACTACTACTACAAACGGGACTATCTGTGGTTCGGGCTCACCCTCTTCTTTGTGCTGGTGCCGTCGGTGCTGGTCCAGATTCTGAGCTTCAGGTGGTTCGTCCAGGATTACACGGGCGGTGGGCTCGGGGCCGTGGAGGGTCTCAGCAGGAAAGCCACGGCGGATCTGAGCTCGCGCGTCTACGGCAGGGACAGGTGCTGTGTGATCTCCATATGGATATGGCATGCCTGTGTGCACATCCTTCAGATGGGACAAGTGTGGAGGTAAGACGCTGACGTGACGATGATAGAAAGTCCATTGAAACGCTTTTAGGAGGATGCAGAATGTGGGGATTTGTACAGGAACCAGCCTGCTTGTTTTGATGAGATTCACGGGGTGATTTATGGTTGTTTTGGCTGGTGCATGAGAGGATGCACACATCAACCGTGCTGTTCTGCATGCACACGCATCGGATGATGTCTTACATTTCCATCATCTCAGAGGCAGCGCTCGGGTGAAACACAAATGTCTCTCTTTCTCTTGCTTTATGGCTCGTTGTGTGTCCTCTAACCATCTGTGTAACGATGCCAAACAGTTAATTTCAGGAGAATGACGGCCTCACTTTGGGCTTGAGAGTGTGAAATCGATAGAGCTTGTAATTAATTTACTTGAATGACCTCTGCAAGAGGAAAACAAACCCCTGTGTGCTTGTTGTTTTTGCTGCATCCCACTTAGGCTTGATCCTGTAGGATGTTGCTTGTACATTCAGTCTTGTAGCAAGCTTGTCTTCAGGATGTTGTAAATATTTGAGTCTTCCCAAGGTCATGTTTTATGCTAATTGAGAAGTGTGTGTGTGTGTGTGTGTGTGTGTGTGTGTGTGTGTTCTGTCGAGGGGTTGTTTTAGCCTGATGTGGAGACCCTAATGTGTCTCCAATGAGAGGCTGTTTTTTGCTTGTGATGAGCAGATAAACATGAAAGGCTGGACGTCACAGTTGCTTTTATCCAAATGCAGAATAATTTAAGCATGTCATCAACACACAGCATGAGGAGGGAAGGACATTACTTGTGCTTTCTTTGTGATTCTTTTTAAATAACTGTATGCTGATTTTTGTTGTTTTATTTTTTTATTGTAAATTGAATTGGGGTATAATTAATAGTTTAATCCCACAAAGATTAAAATAATAAAATATGAGAATATTGCAGAAAAGAAAATTATTTTAGTTTTTTGCAGTGTGATTTTATTTTCATGAGAAATGATTTTTGTCATTACTATTATTCTCTTTGCTTGTCTTTTTCATATTTTGTGGTAACACTAGGATTCATTAGTTAATATCAGTTAGCTACTTTAGTTATGAACTAATAATGAACTGCACTTCTGCAGCGTTTATTAATCTGAATGTGAATGTTAACTTCTCCATTTAGTAATACATTATTAATTTTAGTTAATGCACTGTGAACTAACATAATGATCAGCTGTATTTATATTAACTAACATTAACACAGATTAATAAACACTGTAACAAATGCAGTTGCTCACTGTTAATTTATGTTTGTTATTACATGAGCTATTATTACCAAATGAGGCCTTATTGTAAAGTGTTGCATATATTTGCATTCATTTCAGCTTTAAAGCTTTCTAGGCTGTATGATTTTCCAGACAATCTAGTTGTCAGATTACAGCATTTCCAAATAATAAATGCTCTGTTGTGTTCAGGATGTATAAATGCCTGTGATTGGTTGCATGCAGCACTGTAACCCGTTTACCTTCGAGCATCCAGTGATATGTTAGAGTAGATTGTTGTTGATGCAGGGCGACAGGAAGTGCAGTCGGTGTCTGCAGGCCTGAATAAGACAATTAGTTGACTGTCACGCCGGTTAAGATCATCTGTCGAGCTCAGGGGTGACCAGAAGCTGGCAAGCACAGGCAGAAAATGTTGTTCCCCGTCGGCGGCGCTCACACTCTCTGGACGCACATATGCTTCCCTTGGCTGAGATCTAACACTGATGAGGGCTGATTGCGGTGTTAAGAGTGTAAGACCTCAGCTTGACTCTGAGTTCTCACAGCATGAAAATCCTTTCAGCCCTTCCTTGCTTTTAGTTTACACATTCAGATCGCGGCCGGTTATTATTCTGTGACATTTGAGCTTGTAGGATCAAGGAAATGATCAGGAGGGTTTTTGGACCCCGAAGGTGTTTTTGTGCAGTAGCCATTGTCATGTCACTTTGAAACAATTCTCACTGCTAGTAAATTTCACAAATACAATAATACCTCTGTTTACAAGTAACTACTGAGTTACTACAACGAGTATTGTATCGTTGTGCGAGAAAAATATTCCATCGCAAAAAGTCCTAACGCTCATACCTCTTCACTCGTTCATTCTCTCAGCGTCGCTCGGTTTGGTTGCATCATTCACCACAGTGATACTTTTATAAGTGATTTACAGCGGTTTTACCTTGTGTTGTTAACATTAATTGTTATCGCTATTGTTCACATAGTGAAATATACATACAGTACAGCATATAGAAAGAAGGTACGAAATCCTCCCTGTAAGCAGTAACACCCCCTCGTCTCCTTCACGCCAGCAGCGACGCTAATCAAATATAAAGTGCGCGTTACAGTAAATTGTCACGTATTTTTAGTTTAATTGACAATTATTAATTGGTATTTATATGAGATCTTAATGGTTATAATTTTAACTGTAATTAATAGGGTAAAACCAAATTATTTTTTTTAAATAGGCATTTATGGTCGTGTGGAACGAATCAAGTGACTTTTAGTGTATTCTTATGGGGAAAATTGTTTTGGTGTACGAGCATTTTGGCTTACGAGCTCTTGGAACGAATTAAAAATGTAAACCGAGGTATAAATGTAGCTGATTTTTATTATAAATAATTTTGTGTGTGGCCAAGTTATATGTTGTTATACTATGAGGCTGTTGAGTGCTTGGACCTGATTGGTTGAAATGATCCGATTAGGTCTGTGTTCTTTAATTTGCGTGTTGTCAGTTGATCGTGCGCTGAACTTTCCACTTCCACCGGCGCTTTTACGGGATTGTGCTCTCACGCTAATTTCTCCTTTTTAGTAAATCTGCCTCCAAGTCTTGTTTTCTGGAGAAAAAAAAAAGAGTAAAAAATCTAACCGTACCAAGAAAACAAACAGCGGGTCAGAAAAAGAAACTTAATTCAAAGGGAAAACAAGATCATTTTTCTTACCCTGGCAGATTCTTTTAATCCTGTTTAAATAAGCAAAGAAAAAACCTCACTTCGTTTTGATAAAGTTTTCTGAAAACAAGACTCTCTACTGATTTAGGAACATCACTAGCTATCTACACTATCAAGAACATGCAAAAATCAAAATTTCATTCTATCCTCTGGGCAACATCCTTATGAAACCCCATGAGCTCTGGGTTCATGTAGTTCTGTTATGCCAGCATGATCTCTAAAGTCCTGCACAGCCCAGACCAGCATTTGGAGTGGCTGTAGATGTTGTCTTTGACACACTGACCTGAATTCTCCTCTATCTGTTCAGTGCACTTTCAGCAACCCTGAGCCCCAGAGCTCGCACCTTTCACCGGCCCGTTCCAGGGCTTTTACTGCCTCCACTTAACCACAGGCCGAGCGGCTCCTGGGACGCGGATCCCTCTCAGAAGCCTCCACCCACTCATGCAACCTTATGTGTAGCATTTATGCTGTTGATTTATTGAGCTTGAGGACTGAGCTCTTTCTGTAGAATGAAATGAGAAATACAACACAAGGTCTCCAATATCAGTTCCTATGTGGAACATTGCATTGCTCATAGGATAAGACTTTTAGTTGATGTGTGTAATGTTTGCTCGCCCTACTCCAGTTTACATTTACATGCATGCGTGTTGCACACGCCTTTATCCAAAGTCATTTACAATGAAGAAACCTAAGCAACTCATCACTGATTCAAGCAATATTCATAGTGTACAATGGCAGGTTTATTAGAAAGCTAGCAGAGGTGAAATGCAAAGAGGATTCATAGTTAATAGTTTGAATTAGTTTTTTGTTGTTGTTGATTTTATTTAAATTATTATTGCATTTTGTGTCATTTTGTGGTTGTTTTTGCCCTTTTCTATTTATTTTTTATTTTTAAAATAGTTAAAAAAAAAAAATTCCCTCAGTTTTAGCTTTATTTAAACTTAACTAATGATTTTTATACTGATAAAAATCAGTGAAAATTAACTAACTGAAATAATGTACCCATAAATGAATTCCTCACCCTTATGTTGTTCCAAACCCGTAAGACTGTCCTTCATCTTTGATACACAAATGAAGAACATTTTAATGAAATCTGAAAGCTTTCTGTCCTCCACTGATAGCAACGTTACAACTTTAAAAAAAAAAATTGACGGCACAATGAGGTTCATTCTTGTTACGGCAACAAGTTTGAGCTTCAGCAAGAACCAATGAGGTTCATTCTCGTGTTACGCAGAACGTTTGAGCTTCAGCAAGAAAAAATGAGATTCATTCTCGTGTTACGCAGAACGTTTGAGCTTCAGCAAGAAAAAATGAGATTCATTCTCGTGTTACGCAGCACGTTTGAGCTTCAGCAAGAACCAATGAGGTTCATTCTCGTGTTACGCAGCACGTTTGAGCTTCAGCAAGAAAAAATGAGATTCATTCTCGTGTTACGTAGAACGTTTGAGCTTCAGCAAGAAAAAATGAGATTCATTCTCGTGTTACGTAGAACGTTTGAGCTTCAGCAAGAACCAATGAGGTTCATTCTCGTGTTACGCAGCACGTTTGAGCTTCAGCAAGAACCAATGAGGTTCATTCTCGTGTTACGCAGCACGTTTAAGCTTCAGCAAGAACCAATGAGATTAATTCTCGTGTTACGCAGCACGTTTGAGCTTCAGCAAGAACCAATGAGGTTCATTCTCGTGTTACGCAGCACGTTTAAGCTTCAGCAAGAACCAATGAGGTTCATTCTCGTGTTACGCAGCACGTTTAAGCTTCAGCAAGAACCAATGAGATTAATTCTCGTGTTACGCAGCACGTTTGAGCTTCAGCAAGAACCAATGAGGTTCATTCTCGTGTTACGCAGCACGTTTAAGCTTCAGCAAGAACCAATGAGATTAATTCTCGTGTTACGCAGCACGTTTGAGCTTCAGCAAGAACCAATGAGGTTCATTCTCGTGTTACGCAGCACGTTTAAGCTTCAGCAAGAACCAATGAGATTCATTCTCGTGTTACGCAGCACGTTTGAGCTTCAGCAAGAACCAATGAGGTTAATTCTCGTGTTACGCAGAACGTTTGAGCTTCAGCAAGAACCAATGAGGTTCATTCTCGTGTTACGCAGAACGTTTGAGCTTCAGCAAGAACCAATGAGGTTCATTCTCGTGTTACGCAGCACGTTTAAGCTTCAGCAAGAACCAATGAGATTAATTCTCGTGTTACGCAGCACGTTTGAGCTTCAGCAAGAACCAATGAGGTTCATTCTCGTGTTACGCAGCACGTTTAAGCTTCAGCAAGAACCAATGAGATTCATTCTCGTGTTACGCAGCACGTTTGAGCTTCAGCAAGAACCAATGAGGTTCATTCTCGTGTTACGCAGAACGTTTGAGCTTCAGCAAGAACCAATGAGGTTCATTCTCGTGTTACGCAGCACGTTTAAGCTTCAGCAAGAACCAATGAGATTAATTCTCGTGTTACGCAGCACGTTTAAGCTTCAGCAAGAACCAATGAGGTTCATTCTCGTGTTACGCAGCACGTTTGAGCTTCAGCAAGAACCAATGAGATTCATTCTCGTGTTACGCAGCACGTTTAAGCTTCAGCAAGAACCAATGAGATTCATTCTCGTGTTACGCAGCACGTTTAAGCTTCAGCAAGAACCAATGAGATTCATTCTCGTGTTACGCAGAACGTTTGAGCTTCAGCAAGAACCAATGAGATTAATTCTCGTGTTACGCAGCACGTTTAAGCTTCAACAAGAACCAATGAGATTCATTCTCGTGTTACGCAGAACGTTTGAGCTTCAGCAAGAACCAATGAGATTAATTCTCGTGTTACGCAGCACGTTTGAGCTTCAGCAAGAACCAATGAGGTTCATTCTCGTGTTACGCAGCACGTTTGAGCTTCAGCAAGAACCAATGAGGTTCATTCTCGTGTTACGCAGCACGTTTGAGCTTCAGCAAGAACCAATGAGATTCATTCTCGTGTTACGCAGCACGTTTGAGCTTCAGCAAGAACCAATGAGGTTCATTCTCGTGTTACGCAGCACGTTTGAGCTTCAGCAAGAACCAATGAGGTTCATTCTCGTGTTACGCAGCACGTTTGAGCTTCAGCAAGAACCAATGAGGTTCATTCTCGTGTTACGCAGAACGTTTGAGCTTCAGCAAGAACCAATGAGATTAATTCTCGTGTTACGCAGCACGTTTGAGCTTCAGCAAGAACCAATGAGGTTCATTCTCGTGTTACGCAGCACGTTTAAGCTTCAGCAAGAACCAATGAGGTTCATTCTCGTGTTACGCAGCACGTTTGAGCTTCAGCAAGAACCAATGAGATTCATTCTCGTGTTACGCAGAACGTTTGAGCTTCAGCAAGAACCAATGAGGTTCATTCTCGTGTTACGCAGAATGTTTGAGCTTCAGCAAGAACCAATGAGGTTCATTCTCGTGTTACGCATCACGTTTGAGATTCAGCAAGAACCAGTGAGATTCATTCTCGTGTGATGAGGTAGTTGCATAGACTGGAAAGAAATCTCTTATATTTCATTAAAATATCTTCATTTGTGATCCAAAGATTAATGAAATTCTTCCGGATTTGGAACAACATGAGGGTAATTAATGACAGATTTTTAATTTTTGTGAACTAACCCTTCAAGGTTTTTTCATAAAGGTTTTTTATTTTCATTATTTATAATATTTATTTATTACAAGTAACAGAAGTATTTCTTTTATGGTTTGAGTAAACAATAATAACCCTAACAGTAACTATAAGTAAACCATATTTTCCGTAAGTTATTAAAATCTCAATCTGTTTATTTGGGCCTAATATTTGTTCTTATTCAGCAGACAGTTGTGTGCAATGCGATGAATTCAGTGTAAAACACTCAACATGCGCAGGGATTTTTCTGATTTAATTATGCATTTCGCTTCAAAACCTGAGTAGCGATTACATCATCTTATCCATATAATCCTCCAGGATCCATTTAACCTTTCAATAACTCTGACTACAGAATTAACCTTAACTATTGTTTCTTTTTATTGGGGAATTAGATTTATTGGACTTTCAATGAAGAACCGAAAAGATGGCCACTATAGTTTTCGACCTTTGCATTTATCACTGTTCGTAAGGATTGTGATTTTTGAATTCATTCTGCAGCTAAAAATACTATAAATACCAGAAAATTGAAAATGGGATTTGCTGGATGGTGATTAACTTTCAGGGATTGACATGAGCTAGACAGAAAGTACTTGACATTGAGAAATATATAGTGAGGCAGTTTGCGCTTTTTAAAACGGTTATGTAATGCATTAAAAATAAGTTTTTGTGTACAAACTGACAGAATTAAAATAAAATTTCAAATGATCAGTTTTTTTATTTATTTTTTACTTTGGCTATTCAGGAAGTTAAACATTTTCATTGTGCTCTGAAATGTACAATTTGTTTTCATAATCCATCAAACTGCTTTGCATCCAACCTACTCTTTAGATGTTTTTATGATTGTGGCTCTTGAAACGTCTCACTAGCTAAAGAAACAACAGTCTAAAAGTCTGTCTTCTCAGATTGTTTTGCGAAGTGCTCAACAATCTGTTCAGTTGTTAAAGCTTTTATTGAGTAAACCCTGATTATTTCCTGATAAAAGATTCTGCTGTGAAAACCTTAGGTGTGCGCAAGCCTCAGTGTTAAAGTTGTGTTCAATTATTGATTGTAGGCACAATCTGTGAAACTTTCAGGGTAAAAGCATAAAGCCTGTGAACCGAACCCATCCTCCCTGCGGGAGTTTCAGTAGCGGCTGAGAGAGAGTTTACAGTGTCTCAGCAGGATCTTTCTCTTAGTCATGATGTACTTGCTAGAAATAGCACCTGAATTTTTCATCTAGGGGTCAACTGGAGGAGCAACCGGGAATTTTCCAGACAGTTTACTATAGCATCTTCAAGCAGACATTAATATCATAAAATCGGCATGAAACAGTTGAGATATTGTGATGTGTGTTTGTGTATACACATTAAAAAAAGAAAATAAGATCAATTTTGGTTTCTTCTGGGTTGAAATACAGTAATCCCTCGCCACTTCACGGTTCAAGTTTCGCGGCCTCAGTGCATCGCGGATGTTTCAAAAATATTCATAGGAAAATTAAAATTCTAAATTACTGCCATATCGTCAGTCGTATTGCGGAAAGCAGCGTTGCTTCATCGTGATGCGAGAGAAACTGTTTCCCAGGATGCCAGACAAAGAGAAAAACTCTCTCAGAGGCTTTGTACACACCCACGGCACTCAGACAAGACACGTGATTGGTTCCCGGCGCGAGATCGACCAATGAGAGCACGAGTGGAGTGGGAGCCTCTTCGCCTCTCTCAGAAGCAAATGTTGATGATCCAGCGCCGATATCTGACGATGAGACGCTTCCCGAACTGATTTAAAGACCTCATTATACCAGTGCAGTAACACCATCATCATCATCATCATCATCATCATCATCATCATCATCATCATCACATTCATCAAACCGCACAGGTCTGTCATCGTCGCCATTACTGGAGTCTCAAGATACTACTGTCATTGATGAGTGTAGAGCACCATAATACGTATCGTATGAGAGAGAAAATGTATAATATTAATGTTGTATAATTAAATAGATTTAATTAAAATATATTTAAAGTATAAATATACATATTTTAAACATTCTGATAGCTACACATACGGAAATTCCTTGGGGAGCCAATCCTACTTCATTTTCACCTATCGCGGGGGTTCCGGTCCACATTAACTGCGATAAACGAGGGATCACTGTATACTGTTTTCTCGCATGCATCCCAGTTTTAAGCTGCAAGTTTCATTGCTGTTGTTCTGCATGAAGGTTGTTTTATCCGCTGACATTTACAGTGCGCACTTGCCTCTGCGTGTGGAAAAATCTCTGCTGTTTGTCGGATTACATCATTGACATTTTACTTGGAACTTTTTCAGATTTTGACTAAAGACAAATGAAATAACTAACAAAAGTGTCTTTTAAATAATATATGACATATCATCACACGATAAATGCGCTACTGGAATACATTTGCCAGTCCCTGTGTTGAATTATGCAGGTCTCCACTGATATCTGTCACCATGCATTTGAATGTATTTGCGGCTCTTCAGTTGTCAGAGTTCCAGCTGATGTTTTATGCAATATTTGTACAACTCTCCAGGCCTAAATAATAATCCGTTTGAAGAGGCATTTTTTGTGTGTGTGCATTATACATTTCAGGGGCTAATTTGTCATTTCCAGTGGTAGTTTTATTCTCACAGAATTTGCTTTAATGAAGATCTTTTTCAAGGCCATTTTATCATTTGATAAAATTTCCCATTTTGCTGTTATTTAATGTGTGAGAAATAATGTCATGGTAATAAATCTCATATGAGCCTGAAGGGGGCTGTTTTGTGATTAGTGACTGACTGTCATATTTTATGTGATTTCCTGTATATTACTGCTATATTCTTGTATTCAAACAATAGAGTGTGGTGCTTGCAACACCAAGGTCATGGGTTCGATTCCCAGGGAAAGCAAGAACTGATTAGAATGTCAGTGTGTTTCTTGAATACAATGTAAGTCTCTTTGGATAAAATCATCTGCCAAATGCATAAGTGTAAAATGTAAATGCGTAAACTATAGAATCGAGTTTTTTAGGGTTTTTAGAGGGGACCACTGAACTAGATCAGTCACACCACAGGACTATAAAAAATGGACACGTTCATGTTCTGACAGAAATTATGAAATTTATCAAATTAATAATAGATTAACAGTCACCTTTTAACCTCTATAGCACATCCAAACATCTGGGGGATTTCCTGGTAGGGGGGTTGACTAAAAGACCCCTATGGCTGTCCATGTAACTGCCAGTACAAAAATCTAATATCCTATGTCACACTGCAGGACAGCATTTGTTTCAAAACTAAATGTACTGTAAATATTATTTTAGTACTTTTTAGCATTTTGAAAACTTAAGTTAATTAAGCAAATCCATACAAAATAATGCCAAGGCATGTATTAGCTGCTCCAGACATATCTGCTTTATTTTACTAATATTTACATTTGATGAGTCATCAATGTTACAGTCACACCGCAGGACATTTTGCTATTCATCTTGAAATATGAACACCACCAAATACATTTTACGTCCCAAAATCATAATGTTGAAATAAAATGATATTCTATGCCCCACTGGCATGTGTTGTTTTAGTTGAGAAATGCAGTTCAGTAAACATTTACACTTAATTACAGAGAAAAACATGCGTCACGTCATCTGCCCATGTATAGACGTGTTTTTTTTTTTTGGTGAAGTTTTGCAAAAATGTATAAGCAGAGGCATGTTTTTTTTTTTTTCCCCCAATGAGTCTGTTATTTTTCTGATTAATTTCTGATCCTGCTCATGATGTTCTTACTTTTGTGGAGCTCAATAGCCAGTGAATCATCATATCAAACTATTCATATTTAGTTTATAATGGATATATGCGTATGTATGCATATATTTACCTTCAGATGTGAAATATCTAGGTGTTCAAAAATAACGGAACAGCCTAAAGAGTTCAGGCTTAGCTTTCAGGTTCAGAATTCAAGTTTCTAATTTATGCCTTTTTGTCTTGGAGTCATTTTACCCATTTTCATTTGATGTCTGCTCGATCCCATAATTCTGTTGCCGTTTGGTTGTTGTGTGTTTTCCCCTCACCCCATTCTCATTTCATGACTCCATTTTGTTCTGTTTGTTTTGCTTTAGTTTCCCTGATGGACTGATGATCTAGACAGGAGCAGTTTGGTTTGGGACAGGGAGGTTTACTCGCTCACAGAGCGGAGGGCAAGAGAGACAGAAAGAGGCTTCCGGAACGGGCGAGATGAGTGTAAGTCTACCTCTCTGTCTATACACTCCTGTTTTTGTTTTCCACCTGTTTCCGCATTATTAGAGCAACAACAGGTTTCACAGTTTTCACCGCTTCTAACAGCTTTAATTCAGACATCCGCACTGGAAGTGCTGCAAAGTGAGACTAAAGGACAATAAAGTCTCTCTTTTTTAGATTTATCAAGACTTCACACATATGCGTAATGTTCCCAATCTTTTCCCCTTTATCTCTCTCCATATATTCGTTGGATGTAATGAAATGGGTAGTCTTTTTTTAAATAGGATTCCTATTTAGGATAAATAGGATTTAGCGGGGAAACTCCAGAGCTTTACATTTTTAGAATTACATTTCTGTAATTCTATTTCAATTCTAATTCTATTCTAGAAATTGTTGTACCACTGTGTTTATTTTCATTCATAGTTTTGTTGCTCGTATCATGGCGTCTGAGAGATTGATGCATGGGACATTTATAATCTCTCCATTCCAGAGCTGTTGCTGAGTTTATCCTAGTGTTTCTTTAGTGTTTTCATCTTGAGCTGCGTTGTGTTTCGGGTCAGCAAGATTGTTTTGGAAAGAAAGGTTTTAGCTCTTTTATTCAGCAAAGAAAAACAATAATTTCAAAATAAATGCAGTTCATTTTGTTTATGATTTTTTGATTAATAGAAAGTTCAAAAACTCATAAGCAAATGTTTCTTGAGGTGCAAATCCTCATATCAGAATGAATCATGTGATAGTGAAGACTGGAGGAGTGATGAATAAAAACATCAAAGAGCACTTGCATATATATATGCATATATATATATATATATATATTTATATTTAAAATGTGACAACTGAATATGTTGATCATATCTTCTTCTGAAGACAGGCAAACATTACTAAATGGTGTTACTAAAAAATTTAAATGTATGTCACAGTTTGAATTTGTGTGGCTAAATTGATCAGCATTATTCTTGGGATTTTGGTACATGCAATCCATGCTTTTAAGGCGGTATTGATTAACACGGGGAAACGGCTTGGGTGACATGAAACTGAACATTACTGTACCCTGCACTCATTCCCATCCCACCCGGGTCGATATCCGTGGCACAGCTGCATATGGTGACTCATTCAGCTGGAAACACAGAAAATAAAGGCTGTCCACTGAGTGACTTCCTGTGTTCCTATTAGAGAGGTTTGAGATATGACTCTGTCTGAGAGTTTGAAGGCTATTGGATCACACTGAATATCCCGATTGAGGCAGTGCAGTTTCCACTGGGAATATATCAACATAAAGAGGTTTGTCCGTTTGTTTGCATACAGTCAATATTGGTCATTAATCATTATATCGCAGAAACATCCTACACTTACTGTAAATGGATGCAGTGTTAGCATGTAAACTGTGAAATGTGTGATATACTGTGATATCTCTCATATATCACACATCTTGCTGGTCTGTGTTCACAGCTTTCCAAAAGTGTGTGAGCGCTGCAGGGTTTTATGCATTTTTTTGTTAGATATAAAACCATAAAAAAAACAAAACATTTTTGTTACTTGAAATGAAATAAAATAAATGTTGACTGTCTGAAATTGAATACAAATTTAAAAGAAATTACATTTTGTTTCAGTTAGTGGGCAAAGCAGCATTTCTCTTATTTATTTAGTTGAACTTAAACAAGTAACTAAAACAAACTCAAATAAAAATGAATAAAAGATTTGAGATACAAAAAACAACAATAATGAAAATAAAATGGAAAGTGATAAGTAATTTAAAATACTATAATAAACTATAATAATTGTTTCTCAATGGTACTAAAATAACACTGACACTTTCTTGTCAACCATATTTTGTCACAATGTGCATTGCATTTCTATATTGCATTTGTCCTGAAAAGGGTTTGCAAAAATGGTGGGCCATTTTGGGGGGTCCTCCAGAAACACTGATGTAATAAGTCTGCCCTTGATGGGAAACTCCTGCCGCCACGTGCTCAAGTTCATTTTATAGACATAAATAATTCACACTCACGTCACGATGAGCTGCTAGAGCTGCCTTGCCTCAGGCAGCGTGTGAGAATGATATGCTTCAATTTATTGCACATCTTTTCAAAATGAATTGATTTTCCAAAGTTGTTAATAGTCAGCATTCCTTTCCATCCGTCCGTCCGTCCGTCCGTCCCTAGTTCAGTTGTCAAAATATCAATTAAATCTCACTTTTTGTTTAATCTGAGTTAATAATTATACAGTAAATACTTAGTAATTATTACAATGTTTGCAAGTCAAACGGACCCAAATTCACCAAAAATTGCATTTTGAAAAATAGTAAATAACTAATGCAAATATCAAACCAGTATTATAAAACATTATAACATTATAAACAGTTATTACTTTACAAAACATAAATATGATAAATAAAATCATTCTTAACTTTTTTTTTTTACATTTTGAAATGTTTTCATTTTCACAAACTGAATACACTGCATGCAGTAGTTTTACACTTTAAAAAAATGTAAATGTTATTTTATATTTGTGCTTTTGGAATTTAATCTTTGCCTTATTTTTGGGTTTTAGACTCATTTTGAGCACAGTGTGTGTGCTTTCTGCAAATATAATTGCTGCAAGTGTAATTGTTTAGTTTTAATTGTATTTTTCGTACATATCAGGATGTACAATTTCATCCACATGGTATACTTAGATATGTGTGGGAATTACTGCATTGTGACCGTGGAACTTTCGGGAACGTTTAAAATTGTGTGCAAAGTAGGCGGTTTATTGTCCACAGATGCATCATGGGAACATTGATGGATGTAGATGATACGGCTGGGTTTAATAGCATCGAGCAATCTCACGTTCAGTGCATTTTTTTTTAGTAATATTTATTATCTTCTGAACAGGTATATCCGCACAATGTACCTGGGCATCCAGAGTCGACGACAGAAGGAACACAGGCGGCGCTTCTACTGGGCGATGATGTACGAGTATGCTGACGTCAACATGCTCCGTCTGCTGGAGACGTTTTTGGAGAGTGCCCCCCAACTGGTGCTACAACTCTGTATAATGATCCAGAAGAACCGGGCCGAGACACTGCCGTGTGAGTGTGAACCATTCATTAGTGGAGTTAGTTAAATCCTCTAAATCAGAATCCACAATAAATGCTAGCTAAATAGATCCCTGTACATCACCTAGACATCCATAGAGTGCTGCAGGATTGAGTCCTGAATCTCCGAAATGAGTTGACATGAATATCAGAACATGCAATATGAGGCACTTCTTTTAAACAAAACAAAAAAAGGTTTATTCTCGTTTAATGCGTTATTTTTATTTTTTATCAACACTTGATAAAAGGTTGTGGGTAAGGTTCATTTAAAAAAAGCCAAATTTAATCTAAGACTACACCCATATTGGATTTAGAACGATGATCACAAGACAGATAGAGTACAAATTTTCATCAGTGGCGGGGAAAGAGTTAAATAAAGAGTAGTGATGGGACGTAGACCATGACCGTGTTGTAGGTTGTTTATAACCTAGCTTTCCAGTAGAGTGTGGCGCCTGCAATGCCAAGGTCATGGGTTCGATTCCCAGGGAGAGCAAGAACTGATTAGAATGTCAATGTGTATCTTGAATGTAACGTAAGTCACTTTTAGATAAAAGCATCTGCCAAATGCATAAATGTAAATGCATGCTTCAGTGTATGGTACATAAAAGTTGTTAATTTATCTCAATGAACAAAACATGTAAAAACATTTTTCTCTATCAAAACTTTTCTCGATCACAGAGCTAATTTTCTGCAAGTTCACAAAAGCAATAGAAAAAACACTACTTTTGGCCGAGGGAACCGAGGTGATGCTAACGTATGGGTTGGCCTACAAACAATCACATAATCTCTGCAGCACTTTTTTGAATGTGTGTTTTAGGTGAAATATGTCACTTTGACAGTGCATCTGCAGGATGTCTCCAAATATGTCAAGTCCTTCTGCATGTTTCTGTGATGTTTTTGTTGAAATTCTAAGTTGTTAAAGCAATAAGTGAATCGAAGGCCATGCTTCGTGCTGATTACATGTAATGTATGGTCTGAAATGGCTTGTAAAGATGTTTCCGGGTCCAAGCCTCTATTCCATGTCAAGAATTCCAAGCATTCAAAAACTCAAGTTTATAACACAGTCTCATGGCTCACGGTGTCCCACACCAATTTATTTAACGATTCAGAAAAGATTAATCGCCAAGCCAGGTATGGAGGGATGAGGTATGGAGATGAAGTTAAGGATCGTGATTTGTCGGTAGCTCTACACCAAACCATGAGTGTATTTTGGCACCGTTCAGAGCTTTTCGCTCTTTAGACTTGTTAGCTTTGGGTCATTTCAAACCCTCCGTAAAAGCGAACCCTGTTCTGGTTTCATAACCCTGGGTAAAAGTGGTGCTAAAACTGTTTCTAAATTACCGGTGTGAAACTGTCCTCTAAAAGTGAGATTTAGAATGATTGTAATCTGGGGTTAAATGCAGTGTGAAAATCCCTTGTGTTGCTTGGTTTTGGGATCTGATAGAGCGTTTGAACCTGGAAACTGTGAGGCATGATCGTCTTATCATATTGCTCTTACCACCATTTTACAAAGCAATCTGGTTAAGTCCTGAAGATCGTCTCTCGTCATGAATACCTCACAGGTGTCTCCTCCGTCGCCTCCCTGCTCTCACTGGCCTGGGTCCTGGCTTCGTACCACAAGCTCTTGCGCGATTCCAGAGATGACAAAAAGAGCATGAGCTACAGAGGCGCGCTGATCCACATCTTCTGGAGGCTTTTCACCATATCCTCGCGGGTGCTCTCCTTCGCCCTCTTCGCTTCCATCTTCCACATCTACTTCGGCATCTTTGTGGTTGTGCACTGGTGTGCCATGGCGTTCTGGATTGTGCATGGAGGCACTGATTTTTGCATGTCCAAATGGGAAGAAGTGCTCTTCAACATGGTGGTGGGGATTGTCTACATCTTCTGTTGGTTCAACGTGAAGGAGGGCCGAACCCGGTACCGAATGGTGATCTACTACTTTGTGGTGCTTGCCGAAAACACGGTGCTTACTTGCCTTTGGTACGCCTACCGAGACCCAGCTAGCACTGACTCCTATGCAGTGCCGGTGCTCTGCGGAGTTTACCTAACCTTCGCCTCAGGGGTGGTTTTCATGGGCATCTACTATGGGTTCCTTCATCCAATGGGACCTAAAATAAGGGTGCTAGCCAGCTCCTGTTGTGCTGAGCTTCTTTGGGGCCTTCCGTTACCCCCAGAGGCCGAGCCCATGGCACCCACTCCTGGTCCACGATCGTCCTTTGGCCAGCTGGATGATGCCACAGTGGACACCTGCCTGCCCGTGTTTCAGGTGCGCTCGCCCGAGCCCACCACTCCCTTGGGCCGTTACAGGCCGGAGGGACCTCTGATCAAGATCGACATGCCCAGGAAACGCTACCCGGCCTGGGACGCGCACTTCGTGGACAGGCGTTTGAGGCGGACGATAAACATCCTGCAGTTCATCACGCCCGCGACTGCCGGGATCAGATACAGGGACGGACCGCTGCTGTACGAGCTCCTGCAGTACGAGTCATCCCTGTGATGGCTGGCTCTCTCCTCCATTTAGTTTCTCGAAATGCATGCCATTTTGTTTCCATATAAATGATATAAATGTGTGTAAAAGAGAAACAGCAAGTGTAAGCGTCAAGCATTGCACTTTTTCTTTTACGTGAATAGCCTCCTGAAGATGTGTATATATTTTGTATGTATATACTGTCTCTTTTTTACAATATCCGTGTCCCTACGAAGGGATATATATATATCTCTATATGCGTCATGGTGTTTACAGCCAGCGGAAACCGTTACATTGGAAAAATGGAGATCTGTTGACCACATCAACACCGCCTTGTGTTTTTAACAATTATTATCAATCTATACTAGCAGATCTGAAATTTCAGAGCTTATTTTCACACTTACATTGATCGATATGCTCAAGTGTACGTTTCTATACAGAAAGCACCTACTATAACCTAGAGTTTTTCACTTGAATAAAGGGGCGTTCACACTGACAGTGCAACAGAAAGTCACTGATTTTCAATAAGAGTTATGGGCTTTCGCCTACTAGCAAACTACTGTAGATCGATTAGGCGACCTCTAGTGAATTTATCGCTGCACACGCCTGTTTAGACTGACCTCTGCAGGCAAGAATCTACTTCCTGTCAGACAAAACCCAAGTGGCATTCATTGTCTGTTTGCCTTAATCTGTATTTAGTGTCTTTATTCTTTGGTTAAAGAAATACCTCATTGACTCTGTATAGCACAGTACAAATCCATTTAACCCTTTGCACAATATGATTAATACGAACCTTGCACTGAGAATCATGTTAGTTTAGTGGGAATTTAAAATGATAATTAAAGCACATAACTGGTGGTTTTGAAGAAACGGTTTTGTACATAGCGCATTGAATCGATGATTTGTTCTTGGTTGGATGTTTTTGCTTTATGGCTATTTTCACACCGCACGTTCTGATTTTCAGCTCAAACTTTAAAAATAATACATTTATTATTATAATAAATAAATATTATTAAAAAAAGTTTGAGCTGAAAATCTGAATTATTCGTTTAATTTTCATATTCTTATTATCGTTACATTGTGTAATGTAATTTTAAACTATACAATTTCATATTTTTTATAACTTGCGTTTCTAGAAATGATATGTTTATTATTATTTGGGAGGTTCAGCATTGTAGCACTGACCTTGTTTCTCCATTTTCACTCCCAGGATGAAAGTGTGACAAATTTGGAGTTTGATTGGTCGGCACGGTGTTCACACACACACACACACACACACACACACGAGCAGGACACGAATCAGACTTAACCTAGATTCAGCTGCGGTGTGAATCTAGCCCATGTTCCTGTTTTATCGCAGCAGAAATAAGCACAGAAAATCCTCAACAAGGTGGCGTTGTATGAGCGGTCCTCTCCATTATTTCAACCTCTTTCCGAGCATTTAGACTGCATCGTGTGTACGGTTACTGCTCTCATCTGTCTGTCCAGTGTCGTCATCTAAAATTCCAAGTAATAAACTTGTGAGGTGCAGAAATGTGGCTGTGGTTCTCTGAAGAACCCTGGCCCACATATTTTTCCTATGTGTAATGACTTAATTGACAGCTTTTTAACATTTCGTTTATTCTAAGGTGCAAAAAGATGCTAAGCTAATGGCATTTGAAGTTATCTTTTCCTGAATATACCTGAGTGTATTTACACAAGTAACCACGGCAGAGTCTCACCATAGGAGGATTTTGCGATCGTCTGAGAAGAGGATGATAATTGCCTCAACACACAGGGCTTGCTGCTCATCGCAGCGCGAAACAAAGCCAAATCACATCCTCTACTGTAACAGTCTCTCTCTGCGATTGGTGCACCCAGCCGCCTGTCAAAGTCATCCTCCTTTGCTCATTGGTGCTTATAGGGAAGCATTCATTTCTTACTGATTAAGCATGCGGTTTGTTTTTTGGTGCTACATTCATTAGGTCTTTCATTCGTCTTTGCCTTGTGAAAACAGAAATGTGGGCTTATTAAAGGCACACTACATTTTTACCTCTAAATAAATAGTGTACTGTAAATGCTTAAAATGATGCACATGCATAGAAACGGTGCTCCTGTTGTAAAATGCATGGGATGTTGATTTGTTTCACTAGAGCTTAACATGAATGAGGCTTAACTATTTTGCCTTTTGGTATTAAACCAGTTTCATCCATCTTGAATGGATTTTTTTACATTGATCATCAAATGCCACCTTTTGAGTTTGTAAAATTTGACCAAAACAATATTAGTTGTGTCCCAATTCAGAGGCTGTGTCCTTCGAAGGGGGCGGACTTCCAACTTTCAAAGTTTTGAAGGTTATATTCAACAGTCCAAAATTTTTTTGAACCTTTGTCCTTTATTTACATCAAAAGAGCATAAGACGTGTCAACAGCTTTAAAGTATTTTTCAAAAACATTAATTTTAAAGTGTACTCTGGCATTTTCTCCAATCGCCAACGATGTGCAATGAATCTTGAGACAGGCTAGGCTGCGAAGGATCCACTCGTTCTGTCCTTCACACCCAAAGGAAAAGGAGGACTGATTTGGAGGTCGCACTCGAAGGAGCCATCGAATTGGGACAGCTTTTTGCCCTGTTGCCTTCGAACGCAGACTCTGAATTGGGACTCGGTTATTATCTTAGAAGGCAGCATGATTTATACTCAAAAGCAATCTTGCATTTTAACGTTTTTCAATGCCATTGAAACATAAACACAAAAATGACTTGGTGCACCTTTAATTGTGAATGGTCTCCAATGTCATTTCCCTAATTCAATGCAATTTTGAGTTTCCAAATCAGAGCGAACCAAAAGCAGCGCTGGCTTGGTGCACCACATACACGCACAGGAGATCTCTTATGTCCTTGACTCCATTGTGCCTGCTTTGATCCCAACAACCAGATGCCATACAGGTGCATCCAGCAGGTGAAAAGGGTTCTTGCCAGGTTGGAAAAAGAGCTTGAGAATAATCACTAATTGGCGTGCTTTTCCCTACAGTTGTCATTGGATTGCTCTTTTAGGCTGCTTCTCTAGACTCGGCTTCCTCCCTGGTTGCTGCTAGCCCTTCCCTCACATGAACGTGTGGCTCAGGTGTATTCTGGTGCAGATATTTATGTTTTTAGATTTCCCTTCAAGTATAAATCTATAGTAATAGGTCATTCTGAGGTATTGTAGGACAGTCCTCCTCCAGCGTTCATCTCATGACTGTGTGCGTGTTTTCTCTGCATGTTTTGCTTTGTTTTCGCTCATCCGCAGCATTCTGGACCACTGTTGTTTGCTGGAGAAACCTGCATCTTTTCATGGTTATTGTGTGTTATTTTGGTTTTTGATGGATGTTTGGATGTTTTTGATGGCTGTCGGATGTGCCGACCATGGATGTCCATTGGTGCACCTTCACTCATGCACATCTGTGCTGTACATAATATCCACCTATTGGCCTCTTCTGGACGCTAATACACTGTGATTAGTTCTCCTCCTAACTGAGCAGTGAACATTCAAATGCATTCAGCTTGTTAAAGTCGAGTTTAAGGTTTAGAAACAAGCTTCCACTGCTGAGGACTGACTTTTGAAATATAAGCACGCTGAAAACACCTCAAATATTACTGTTGTCCTGTTAAACAATACCTGCAATGATGCGTATGAAGTCAAAATCTAATTTTTGTTTACTCAGGCTTTTTTTCTTTTCTTCCTCCGACAGACTGAAATTCATCAGCTGTCATCAGAAAATGCAAGGGCTTCCTTGATATGGACAGAAAATGAACAGCATAATATAGATGTATATGATAATGAAACATTCATTATTATACATCGTATTATAATGAAGCATTCGGTTAATGCCGCCATGTTAAACTATAGCCTACGGGATTTTCACAGACATCTTAAAGATGGCATCTGTAATGATGTCATCATTAGGATGTGATGTTGTTAGAAGTAGAAAAGTTCATTTGCCATTATTTCATTTTTCACCCATTTATTTTACCCTGTGGTGCCTTATCTAACCGCCAAGGCAACCAGTTCAGCAAACAACAATGCCAGTATATTTCTATTTTATTTTATTTCAAATGTGCCAATGCAGTAAACGGAACTGTACATAAACACATGTAACATAGCGAAAGGACAGAACGACGATGTAAACATTCCAGCGCGAGCGCTTCTGGTTTTGGGGTGTGACTGCATTGGAATAGACGGTTCACAGATGGCGGTGAAGCAATACTAGACGTCGGCCTTATGAAAAAAAAAAAGACAGAATAAACGTATTTGTTGGTCCATTGCGAGAGGCGAACGTTAGGGCTAAGTTCATTTCTGTATGTGATGTCCAGTACTGCTTCACCTGTGCTGAGAACAATATCTTCAAGGTGCTAAACTGAACCATATTTTGTATATTATGTTTTAAATGTATAGATTTGTTCTTGTAAAGCCTTACCTTATACTGATCAGACTGTTCATCCAAAAAAATTACTGAACAGCAATGTCTTGTATATTATGTACAGTAGAAATACAATTTTGTTGTTATGTACAGTTTTTATCTCTATGGTTTTGGGTGGGAACTGCTTGATGAACGTGACGGATGTTACAGTGTTGCTTTTGTATGGAATGTTTCTGGTAACCCTGTAATGCTACATTAGCAGTTAAAATAGGTGTAAAATATGTTTGTTTTTTCTTTTAGAATTTGTTTTAAACTCTCCTTGGCTCTGAAATATTAGAGAATTTGTTGTTCACTTCATGTACGACGTTTTTTTAGTTATTGAAATGGTTTTATTAATTTGATTGTTGCTCCATTTGAAAGTGTTTCACATAAATGTGTTTTACTAACATGCTATACAATGTGTAGGTAATAGTGCTGTCGATCAATTAATCTTGATTAACATAACAAAACATAAAAGTTTGTTTATACACACTCACGCACATATATACTGTATATATGTATGTATATATACAGTCTGTGCAAAAGTCTTAGGCACATTAATCTTCACCCCAAAAAAATGGTTTTAAGCAATTTATATATCTTGCTGTAATGTGTCAGTAGGAAATATCCATTTAAATTATGATCTGATCTCAGCATCATTGAGTCTGTGATTACATGAAGAAACACTGAAACAGACTAAATCCCTCCAAGACTCTTGAAGAAACCGTCCTAATGAGACTTTTGCACACTACTGTGTGTTTGTGTATATATATGTACACACACACACACACACACACACTTTTATGTTAAAGGCGATTAATCGATTTGACAGCCCTACTAAACAAGTTACCGTACTTTGTTTTAAGTAGTTTTGTGCGAAGAACAGGTTCAATGCTCAACAACAGTAAATTAGTACAAATTCAACCATTAAAATGCAGTTCCTCAATTCCAGACTATGCAATTTCAAAAGGATCTGAACTATTTAATTTTGATTTACTTAACCTTTTGTTCTTGTTAAGTCAAAGCATGAAAAAACTAGCTTGACAGGTCATTTAAGTTTGTTGTACAGTGGTACCTCGAGATACGAAATTAATCCGTTCCGAGGCGGCCTTCGTATAATGAGTTTTTCGTATCTTGGAACACATTTTACATGTAAAATGGCTAATCCGTTCCAAGCCCTCCAAAAACACCCCATTAAATTTCAAAATAATGCTAAATTGACCTATAAACAATGAAATAACGTAAAATGTTGAAGCTTACCTTTCGAGTGAGGCTATCTCCGAAAGTGGCGGCAGAGGAGGAGGAGGACAAACGGCAGATAACGTACGTACGTACACTTAACTTTACGAAAACACATAAAAAATGTAAAGTTTCGGGTGCGGAGTGGCTGAGCTAAAGCACGCCAGCACGTACGTATAGAAGATGCATGATGGGAGGGATGCTGTCCAATTAGAGAGAAGGATCTCATGGCTTGGCTAGCATCAGGAACCAATGGGAGAGCAGGAGGATGGTGGCGAGTCTACTATAACTAAGATGGCGGCGTGCGGCAAGAGTTTCAAAATTGTTATGGGGCGAATCTCGGACTTTCAGAAACCTTTCGTATCTTGAAAACTTTTCGTGTGTAGAGCAGTTAAAATTTTCGTCTTTGCTTTCGTAACTTAGATTTTTCGTAAGTTGAGCCTTTCGTATCTTGAGGTACTACTGTATATTTCTGGTTTAAATATTTCTTTTTTTTTTTTTTACATTAATACAATATGTTGGACAATTATACTGCATTTGAATAGTTACTTTTTAAGGGTTTATGAGTACAGCTGGTGGAACGGTAACAGTTTAACTCAAACAGAAGCTACAGTGTAATTCATTTTTGAGCTTTATATTTACTAACATGTATTGCTTTCCTTTTTGTGAAACTATTTGATGTAGAACGCTAAGCTGTTATGTATGTACTCAGCTTCAGTTTGTGTTTGAACATTAATCCAGATATGAAACTCCTCCTATAGTGTTATAAAGAGCTCAGTTGTCACATCTGATGGCTGTAGATCCCAGTGGCAAACCAAAGGTTCAGATGATAAATATTACCCTTTTATGGAATTGTTATTCAACTAATCATGCCGGTGTATTCTTTCGTAACTGAACTGTACAAAGAGTGAAATTGCCTGTACAAAGAAGGAATGTCACTTTTATTTTTATCCCACACTATGTATATATACACACACAGTGAAATATATTTTACCAATACTGAACGTTTCTTATGATGGTAAATTTGTATGGTCAGAATATCTCGTTCATCATGAACGTTTAGTTATGTTCAGTCCATCTCAAAGTGATTCCGTGTCAGTTTTGAGTATAAAATGAAAATGCATTAACTGAATATTAGGTTTGTCATCAAACAGATTCACTTTCCTTCAAAAGTTAGAATAGTTTGAGACAAAAGAACAGCACAATAATGGCAGGTTCCTGCTATAGATTTGAAAAAGTTTATTCCCGCATATAGATTCCTATTGCAATTGCTAGACAGTGTTGGAATTTGTCTCTGAATGTTTATTTAAATTGTTGATTGCCCTCGACGACAGAAGTGTGATATACTGTAGTGCATGAATATTGCAATTTCATGGTAGCCTTTGAATTATATCGGGACTTGCATATATAATAAATTGTGTTTGTAATCTCTAAGTAACGTTGAGCAGAACTACAGGTTATGTTTGGATATTGAATATGAAGTGTTTTAGCTCTCTTATGGCCTCAAACAATTATTCAGGTTCTTTGGTGAGACGTGGATTGTTGTTTTCACCTGGTAAAATCTCACATCACGATGTAATATATAAGACTTATTTCAAGCAACACGTGTAACTCGCACAGTGTATTCGTTCCAAGCAGGAGTCTGAATTGTCTGTGATCAAAGTGTGTGGTGTGTAAAAGACGTCTCTGTTGTATGTATTAATGAATCCTAGATTTTTGCTATATGCATCCTTGTGGAATGTGAAATTGAATGTTTTGTGTGTTTATGAATTGGTCTGTATTGAAAGTGAAGCACATCTGAACTCCAAACCGGTTGTTGACACATGCAGGGATTGCCACTCGATAAATGTTTTTTTTTTTTTTTTTGCATTTTTATTTTACATCAAAACATTTTTTATCAAGAAATTGAGTTAAATATGTTAAAAGAATTTATGCTGGACAGGAAGTGTTTTTTTTCACATCAACTGATCAAAATAAGTTTAGCCATTTTAAACTTTAGATTTTAAGTTATACGAGAAACAAATTTTTTTTAAGTTAATGTCATTTAAGTTCAAATGACTTACACAGCCAAGTTGATTGTGTCCTACTTATACAATTAAGGCAGTAAATTAAAGAAAATTATTGAAAAAGTTTATGAAAACAACAATGCATTTACAATGGAAGTCAATTGAGCAAGGCATTCTGGGGAGTTTAAAAGCACAGGTGTTGCACAATTAGTGTTGGGGTAATTCATTGCAATCAATGCTTATTTATTTCACTTTTGGTGTGAAAGAGCTTTTCCGTTTGCCAAATCGTGGGAGTAACACAACACATAGTAACGCATTACTTTAAAATGACCTTTCCCCAACATTTGCACCAGTAATGAATGGGAAACTCGTTTCTGCAACAGAATAAAAAATTAAAATTCTGAGAAAAAAGGTCAGTTTTTTTTCCCCCTTCAGAATTTAACATTCTAACTTGCAGTTGCGAGTCATGTCTCACAATTTTGAGAAAAGTCAGAATTACGAGACAAACTCTGTTAAATAAGTCGCAATTACCTTTTTTATTTTTTGCCGGAAACAAGCTTCCATAATAATGTGTTTTTATTTAAGCTGTAAAGTTTTAATCTTCATAATGATTTAATTAGGGGTTAAGCAGCTGAAAACCTATTGTAATTGTTCAAATTTCCAGATATTAACATTCTTCCCTAAAAGTGATCACGTAGACCAAACCGTAATACACAGAGACTTGAAACTTTGAAGGCTGGTAGTTTTCACATTGTTTGCAATGTCTCCAAGACTCGCCCCGGTCAGCCTCATGGGGAGCAACAGAGGTGACGGGTATGAAAACGTTTAAACCATTAGATGTAGTTTCAAGTGTCTTATATCATTGGAGTCATTGGCTCAAGACGGACAAAATGCATGCACCTAAAAGTTTAGGGTGTTTTGGATTTGTTTTTAGAGTACTTTTGCAAACTAGTCCTAGGTTTTTGGCCCAATCAGAACGAAACCAATGCAGCGAGATTATCTGGAGTCTGATTGCTATTAATTGTAAACAAAAGTTAAAATTTCAATTCACAGTCCATACGGGCCGCCAAAACGTTTGAAGTGGTTGGAGCCACTTTTACTAAAATTACTATAATCGAATTAGGTATTTTCATCAAACTGCTCATTCTCTGGTCACTCTGGCTTGGTGGCTCTATAACAGGGTATTTAATTAAAGTTCCCTTTCATGGGAACTCGAGCTGCGTCAAAAGCGTTATGGGAAATACCCTGATGTCAGTCACGTGAAGATGTGTACAACCAATGAGAGAAATCCGCGTGTGAATGCGAGTCGCGGGTCAGTGACGTCATGAACAGAGTATAAAAGCGCACCGGAACCCGGAAGTGACTTGCTTTGAGTGTCTTCAGCGTGCGTGTGTCTGAGAGATTGTGCTTGCGAGTTACAACCACCTTCTAGTTTAAAAAGTTAGGGCTGGATTGTGTTTGTTTGTTTGAATGGCGGCTGAGCAGACGTTTATACCGTGTTTTTCGTTGTCCATCAAGATGGCGTGCTTGCTCACATGTAGGAGCTGGGGTTAAGACTGAACACCAAGAAGAGTGTACTTTCTCCTGCTCAGAGAACCACTTTCTTGGGAGTCATTTGGGACTCGGAGGCAATGTCTACTTGGCTCTCTCCCGGGCGCATACATTCCATTCGTTCAGCCGTCAAGAGTATCAAACAGATCCTCCTCTGGACTCAGGGCAAGCTGCTCTCTCTCAGGGCAGCTCACATCCCTGGAGTTCAGAACGTAGGAGCAGACTTCCTGTTGAGACAAGGGCCGAGGCCCGGGCAGTGGGGGCTCCACCCCGAGGTGGTGGAGCAGATTTGGACGAGATGCGGGCAGGCACAGGTAGACCTGTTTGCCTCTGTCGAGAATTCTCATTGATCCTCTGTGGTTCTCCCTAACGCCTCCAGCGCCCCTGGGGCAGGATGCCATGGTGCATGCGTGGCCGAGGCTACGCCTGTACGCTTTTCCCCCGATTGTTCTGCTCTTGGGAGTTCTGGCCAAGGTTCGTCGGGACGGGGTTCGTCTCACGCTGGTGGCCCCCTTTTGGCCCAGCAGAATTTGGTTTTCGGACCTGATATCTCTCCTAGACTCCTATTCCCCTGGGAGATTCCGGTCAGGAGGGACCTTCTGTCCCAGGTGGAGGGTTGTGTTCTCCACCCCCACCCAGAACTGTTGAATCCTCGAATCTGGTCTCTCAGTCGAGGTTGTAGAGACCATTCTCCATTCCAGAGCTCCCTCCACGATGAAACTTTACGCCTTGAAGTGGAGACTCTTCACCTCCTTGTGTAGCGAAAGGCAGGTGAACCCAGTTACCTGCCAAGTTGGCAAAGTGCTGGAGTTCCTGCAGGAAAAATTTGCGGCAGGGTTGTCCCCCTCTACCTTAAAGGTTTATGTGGCTGCCATAACGGCTTGCCACGTACCTTTGGGTGTGGCGTCCTTGGGCAGGGACCCCCTTGTCTCTCGTTTCCTTCGTGGCACTCTAAGGCTGAGACCTGTGGCACAGACCAGGGTTCGTGCCTGGGACTTGTCTGTGGTACTCCAAGGCTTGTCCCAGGCACCCTTTGAACCAATAGAGGAGTTTCCTATTAAGCTCCGCTCTCTAAAGACCCTTCTTTTGCTGGCTATCACCTCGCTTAAGAGGGTCGGGGATCTTCAAGCCCTTTCGGTGGCTCCTACCTGCCTCGACTTCGCGCCAGGGATGGCGAAAGCTTTTCTCCACCTGAGGCCAGGTTATGTCCCCAAGGTTCCCACTAATGTGGCTCGGTCTATCATGCTGCAGGCCTTCTGTCCTCCCCCTTTTGATGATCATGAACAGGAGTGCAAGAACAAGGTCTGTCCAGTGCAAGCACTGGACGCTTGCGTCTTCAGGACTGCCACATGGCGTAAGTCGAACCAACTGTTTGTTTGCTTTGGGGCCCCTAAGGGGGCTCCAGCTTCCAAGCAAACCCTAAGCCAATGGATAGTTGAGGCTATCTGTCTGGCTTATGAGTCGGCCGGACAGGCTTCTCCCCTGAGGGTCCGGGCCCACTCTACTAGGAGCGTGGCGACCTCCAAGGCGTTTCTCTTAGGAGTTTCCCTTGCTGATGTCTGTGCTGCGGCTTGTTGGTCCTCACCACACACATTCAGGAGGTTTTATCAATTGGATCTCGATTCCGCTCCGGGAACGAGGGTGCTCTCTCAGTGAGCTGGGACACACCCGCAGGCCGGCGTCGCTGAGGTGACGTTGGTATAGCGTTCCCCCAGCGCTTTTGACGCAGCTCGAGCTCCCATGAAAGGGAACGTCTCAAGTTACGTATGTAACCCTGGTTCGTTTGCGCCTCCAGGCCCGCTTCAGACACTATTTTGCTGTCACTTCCGGGTTCCGGTGCAATTTTATGCTCTGTTCATGACGTCACTGACCTGCGACTCGTATTCACACGTGTATTTCTCTCATTGGTTGTACACATCTTCACGCGACTGACGTCAGGGTATTTCTCCTAGCGCTTTTGACGCAGCGTCTTGTTCCCCTTCAGGGAACCAGTGTTACATACGTAACCCGAGACGTTTGCTTTAACTCAGCTTGCTATATTTCCTTCCCAGCGGAGGTCCAAACAATACTTTTTTTGAAACAGTTATACATTTCCTTCAGGGCAGCTTTAGCACTTTGTCAAAGAAAAAATCTTAAACATTCAAAATGGTGATCAAATATAACAATCTTAGGTCCTGAGAGTCAACGTAGTGACGCATTCTTTCTAAGAATTTGCACCAATATTTACCAAAAAACATTTATTTTTCTCCCAGCTGGATATGAGTCTAAAAGGTATAATTACAGTGGAACCGCCAAACTCCCTATTTGTCTTAGCATTTTCTTGTGGGTTATGTTGATTCTTTTACGTCGCCAAAATCTAATAGCTTGAGCAAAAAAGAGGGACATATACGCCACTTCACATGGTTATCTCCTGACTGAGAGTTCACTGCACATGCGTTCGTGTTGGACGTGGATCGCGGTCAGTGTTGCCAACTTGGTGCCTTTGTCGCTATATTTAGCGAGTTTTCAGACCACCATTTTCAAAAAAGCGACTAGCGACAAATCTAACGACTTTACCTGGAGTTTTTGGAGACTTTTTGAGACTCTCTGAAGTGAAAGCATATATCGTTCTTACTCTTCTCAAGGAGCAGCGAGTGCTGCCACATCCCCATTCCAAAGCACTCACAGGTGGCCCGGTCCTCGCGCAGCAGATCCGCCCAGATGCAGACAGAACAGGAGATGTTCACTCCTCCACGTGCAAATCAATCGTGCATGTCCGGGAAGCCGCCGCTGGCTGATCATGCAATGGCGGTAATGTCAAATGTTCTTTCTCTAAAAAATAAATTGCTGCATTTGTTTGACTCACACAGCCTCAGTCACGTACTCTCGTCCACTGTGTGTGTGCGCGCCTCTCTGTGACAAATGCTAACTAGCTGTCTTGTTTATCATGTCTCAGTCAAAACTGTACACCCAAAAATACAGGAAGGAGTGGGAATCAAACCCTGAATTCCAAGGCCTCTTAAAGCCGTTTATTGGTGATAATACGCGGGCATACTTGTTGCACATTAGGCAAGCAGAACGCAAGATGCACATTAGGCATTTGAGCACATTAGGCAAGCAGAACGCAAGAAAGTATGCAGTCTAGTACAGCCACGTGCACACACACACACACACACACACAAACACATCCCTGTTTCTGTTCTGACGCGGGCTCTGCTCAGCGCCGCTGCGGATTGAAGGTCCAGGTTGTTAAAAGACGGGACGAAGCTGAATTTGTTGAGAAAGTACATTAGACGGGCAGAACGCAAGAAAGTATATCATCTAGTTCAGCGTGATGACTTCACGAATATGTTATGACTTTTTACGCTGTGAGCGAAATTGTGTTTGCAATGTTGGAGAATATAATTAAAGGTTTATATCGAGAATCGAAGGTATTTTTTATTCTATACTGGTAAATCTCTGTTGTTAGTTGGTGCACATATGCCTTTTGTTGTTAGCAAACATATACAGTGTATGTACATTTTTATAGCATGTCGATTGCTTCATCAAATAAATCGCCAAATTGGCTGTTGGTTATATTGCTAGACGGTTATCTCGACACTTTTTTATAAAACCCGAGGCCGTCGACATAACCGAACTCCACTGTATATCCAAATTATAACATTGTTTATTATGAAATGTTCTTAATAGGCTGATTAATAATGCTAATATGGAAGAAAAAACTTGTTAAATTGGTTATCACAAACCTGGTTTAGTTAAACTATCAGGAACCTAAACCTGCATCTGTCTATGAGGACTTTGGCGTATCTAAAAAAACATGGCCACCATCTGTTTGACTGATGGCACTAGAGGACTGTAAGAATTTTGAAAGAAATTGACCCCAAGGTGGCGCTAACAAGTTTTACGGCACAGTAATCACTGTTATTATTTGATAGTAGTTCTCCTCATCGTGAACAACTCTGCCCAACAAGCACTACTGTCAATCAAATCGTTCATTACATTCTTGTGATTATGGGGGGGGAAAAACTACTTTTGCAAGCTAATTTTTTCGCTCAACCTCAACAAAACCATATATTTACTATGGTAAATTGCCTCTATTGGCTGTAAATGGTCTTTTCCATCGCTGATCTAGGTGGCTATAGGCTTGCTAATAAAACTATTTACACGTGCTTAAAGGCCTTAAACCGCTTGAACCCAGATAATTGCTGCTTGTGCTTATATCTATTATTATTATTATTATCATCATCATATTATATCATATGCACAGACAAGGTTAGTAAGCAGTTTTCCAGTGCAATGTCTTATTGACTTCCCTTTTTAAGTGCATTACTTTACAAATTATATTTGTTGTGAATTCAGATCATTTTCTAATGAGTTTCAGTAGGACTTCAACTTAAAGTTGACTTTTAAAAAAAGTGACTGAATCCGTTGAATAATTAAGGAAATAATGTTCATGCATAATTCACAATTCCAATATTTTTTTCAGTTACTCATGAAGTTTATTGACTTCATTTTAAGGCAACAGGTGTCCTCACTTTTTTAAGTTAATGCAACTGATGACTTTTTACAGTGTAAAAAATGATTTAGTTGGTTTGCTTTTATTCATAATTTGTTTTCCAGTTTGTTAATCAATTTGTCACCACTGAAATTACAAAAACCTACTAAGGACAAACAGTTCATCACTTTTGTGAGACCAAATATAAGACATTTTAATATATATTTTTTAAACCGCGTATTAACAAATGTGCAGGACGACCCAAACAAAAGTAGAGACGTACAGTACATACAGAAGACATTTGAGCAGATTTGATTTCTCAGTAAGGGGTGATTGTATTTACCCATAAATGTGTTTGTAAGGATATTCTCTTACTTGAAAGGTAGTTTAGAAATTAGTTGTTTGGTCAGGGTTTATATTATAAAGTATGTGTTTGAAAAGTTTTGTAGTTTATGTTTTTAGAGAAAATGCTGTTTTTTACTTGTCAAATTGATTATATACTTTATTTTTGATCGGATCTATGGATTGTATTAATGTTATTGATCGTTTATTCGAATGTTAAAATAGATTCAAGAAATTAGGTATACATTTATTTTTTAATTTTGTGTGACGTGTTGTCTAAACGTACAGAATCTGAAAAGGTATATTATGCTTTAGATATCTGACTCATTTGGCTTTATCTTTGATATGAAAAATCGTCTGTGTTTCTGTAGCTTTTACGATTTTATATTTAAAAAAAGAGAGAGAAGCCCAAAAAAGCATATGAAAATTAGTGTAATTTTGCATGGGTTTGCCATAGTCGATGATTTAGCATAAAGGGTATTCTGAAGATTCGGGTATTTACATTTAATTAATTTCGTTTCTTTTTTTGCTCTTATTTTTTCTGGTGTCTTCGTAATTGAGAGGATTTATTGTTTGTTTATCACGTCAGATTGTGAAGGGTTTCTGTGATCTCGACTCTGAAAGTGAAAGTATCTGGTTTAATGAGGCTGCTCTTCAATAATCACCAGCAAAAATTCTACGTCATTTTATTGTTTTTGATTTTGACGCAGGTCTTATGATTCTGAAATAGAAATAGAGTTGAAATATAACTGTTTTTGTTTTGCTTTGCAATATTGCTACATCTCAGTCTTAACCTCAAACTGTATTTGAATGGACGAACATCAGCTAGCCGATACACACGGTGTTCATGGTGTGTGAAAGGCAGATCAGGGTAAATAGCAGCATAGTTCAAGCGTTTTATTTTGTAAATCACATATAACAGAGTACAGTTTTCTCAGAGGCCAAATGTGTCCTGCAGTGAGATGTACAGATAATAATTTTTTACGCCATGTTTATGTATTTAGGGAATGTGCCAGATTTTCAAACATTTTATTTATTATTATTATTTTGAATACACGCCATTATGAGTTCAAATCTCTTTATCTCTGTTCCGTTTAAATTTTATGCATCTAAAGTTTTGTTATAAAAATGATAAATGTATTGTACAGATTCCACAGATGAACAAGATACAAATGTACACATGGACAAATGCTTAAATTTTGTATCTTTGTCATTTTAATACAATAAAATGTGACTGAAATGAAAAGTCAACTATTCACTTTCCTACTTGCTTTATAAACGATTAAAGTTTATTACATGAACACAGAAACTAGCCTAAATGAAACTGTGTAACCTTTTTGGTTCAAATTAAACATTTAAAGAATGAGTCAATACATAAATGTATCGTTCTTCCAGCGTTTGTCTTACCCTGATTCACTGATACCCTGATTTTATTCATTTCCAGAGACTTAGGAAAGACTTATTTTTCTGAAACTGCCCAATTAGTTAGTTTTAACCCAAATACATTAAGTAAACTTCAGTTCTAAATATTTAAGGTGGATTGCACACAATTAAAATAATATGTATTTTTAATTTTTTCATTTTACTTCATGAAATTATCAGTTTGAAGCTGCTTGTCATGACCCCTAGATGGTGCTATATTATTTTGAGATCTGTGAAAAGCCATCATCAGTCAATCATGCATTAAAGGGGTCCTGTTATGCTTTTTCATTTTTCAACTTTAGTTAGTGTGAAATGATGTTGTTTGAGCATAAAAAAAACATCTGCAAGGTTACAAAGCTCAAAGTCCATTCCAATGGGAGATACTTTAACAGAATTTACTTTCAAAGAACAACAACAAACAACTCCTTTGAACTACAACACAGTGAAGACACAGTGTTAGTCATTTAAATAACCTCCACCCACGGGATACACAAAAACAGGTGCGAGGGCTGGTTGAGCAGCAATAGAGAAGTTCGTGTTGTTGCCATTTCAAAGAGACGCTGTTTTCTCCACCCCATTTCCAAAACCCAAACGTGCATCTGTGTGCTGAACATTTAATGGAGAGCAGCTTCCAGAACCTAAGAGAGTACAATGCTTCTGCTCAAACTGAGCAGTTGCCACTTTGTCAGGACAATCTATTGTTTGGGGATCAAAACTTTTAAGTATGTCTTATTATTTCTAGTTGTGGTTTCTATTAACAGTTTCAATTAAATGTTTGTTGCTACGATGCAAACAAAGAGTAAACAAAGTTGTTTGGCTGTGATTGTCTGCTAGCCAACATTAGTGTCGCTATAGTGTAGCTTTTGTAAGACTGTTCACCGCCTCTTAGAAAAAAATTAACCATAAGTTTGTGATCGATGACGTTTTGTGTTACCATAGTTTTGAGACAAATATCATTATTAAATGGTGCGTAACATTGTATATTATATGTATAAAAAATAGCACATAGAAGCGTCCTGTGAAATCTGCATGAGCCTCTGGTTTTAATTGGTTTGAAATTGACACCATCCTAAAATTTACACCTGAGCAGATGAAGGCTGTTATGAAGGGGGCGTGACATTTCCTGAACATGCTAACCAATCACCGCACAGTTCATATTTTTGAAGGAGGGGCTTAAACGGAACAGGAACTAACGATGCGTTCGGGCCAGACTGAGGAGAGAGGTGCTGTAATATAAAATATGCCAAAAATATATTTTTTAACAATCAAGCATGAAAGCATATTCTAGTACACCCCAAAACAAAATCAAGACTTCGTAAAAGGGCATAAAAGCACCCCTTTAATATTGTCCTTTTATTAATGTGCAGGGTTTTATTATGAGCAGGTGTTTGAAAGCTGAAAACAAAGTAACTGATGCTGTTTTGTCAAACCAAAAACTATACAAAACTGACTGAAATCAGTCTTAGTTTCTCTGAACGGGTTAGTAATTGCCATTTCCTCTTTCTATGTCACAAACTGAACCGCAAACACACACATGCACAGAGAAAGAGCCTTGCGGTATATTGCAGACGTTCACAGAATCATCAGTTTCATGTCATTTTCTCCTCAAGTATGTCTTGACTTCAGCATGTTTAGGTATTTGTACTGTACAACAAAACTGAAATACTTAGTAAAATCTGATTCCTCATGATATTGAGTTCTTAATGAGCCATTGCTGTTATTTTAGTATGCATGTTAAGTACTGTAATAAACCTCATTTTTTATAAAATGCTTTATCCAGGACGATTCAGCTGAATCTTAAACACACTAAATTCATCCACAGTTGCAGCAGGCGGATTTTTTAGTCTCAGGTGTCTTTTTTTTAATGGGGGCCCCAATGCTTAAGCCATGCCAATCATCTCGGGTGGGTATTTTGCCCTTCTGGAAGAGGTTATATATCTCTCTGGTCAAGGTCTCGAACGATTCGCTGACGTTAATATTCTCCTTACTCGACACCTCAAGATAAGCAATCATGTTGAGTTTTTTAGCCAGCGCTTCTCCTTCACTCTTCCTGACCTGTCGTCCCACAGCCAGGTCACACTTGTGACCCACAAGCAAGAAGAACATGGGGTTTGGTTTCACGTAGTCCAGGACTTCCTGATGCCAGCTGCACACGCGATCAAACGTCTGTCGCTGTGAGACATCAAACATCAGAATGCAGCCCGCAGAATTCCTCATGTAAGACTTACAGATGGACCTGCAGGGAAAATGGTCAAAGTCATGTATTTTGTCGTTTTAGATGAGCAACTCTTAAGATGTATGGAAGACCAGGACCAGTTGTAAGTAAGTTCACACTTAAACTTCAGAGAATAGCTTTCAGGGTGAGTTCATTTTCTTTAAAAGTCAGTTTCAAACTTTATTTATTATAACATTTTCACAGATATTGGTAGAGATAGAGATAGAGAGAAAAAATGTAACCATGGAAAGTCTGACTTCTGAAGTAATGGTCAAAAAATTGTGGTTTTTAATGAAACATTTAAACTAAATATGAAAAAAGAAGAAACAAATCAGTTCATCACAAAACTTGGCAACACTTAAAAACAGTGATAGTGTTTTCTCTCTGATAAAATATGACAACAGACATGCTAGAGGTATTTTTTTCTTCCTCTGTGAATAAATAAAAAATATAATATAATACAACTTTATAATAAAATAAAATGAATGAATCTTGAAGTTTTTATTTTATTTTTTTAAAGGAAACCGTTAAAGATGAAAGTATCAAAAAAATTATGGCCAATAGTAAATATAAAAGTGACTACATTACATTAAATATACTGACAACATTTAAAACGTATGTAACAGCTTGTCCAACCTGACATTTATAATAAGGTCAGGTTCATGTGTTTCGATTTAGTTCAGTTCTGTCTCCCTGTCATAAGATCAGATTAGTTTGTTCCCTCAGCTGCTGATTCTGTTCACCTGTTAATTATCTCATTATTTGTGCTTGTTTGTTTATTTAAGCCCTGCATGTCATGAGTATTTATTGTTATTCTGGTTGTGTTTGCTCCCCCTGTGCATTCTGTGTTGGACTTTTGGATTAAAAGACAGTTTGAGTCAGTTATTTGTCTTTGTGCATTTACCCGAAGCAACCAATTGTCAACACTGAACAAAAACAGTTTTTTTTGTTGTTGCATGTTTTCTCCCCTTTTTGTTTGTTCCCCATGGACCTGCCAGCTCTCCATCTTCTCTACCTGGAGCAGGGAGACGACCACTGCAACGCCACACCTGGGACTCGCTACCCAGACCGCTTGCTCTGTCTTTTTCTACACCAGCCTTAGTGAGCTGTCTAAGTCACGCCTTGTGAGTTAGTTATTAAAAGACAGCTTTCACCGTCTGTGTTTCAATGCTTTCGTGGAGTTTATGCTGGTGAACAACAAATCGTTGTTCACCGTTAGCCCGGCGCAGGATGACACCAGCCCCACTCCAGATCCAGATTCTAGTCAGCCCATCCATGTGAGCTCCATGGAGGATTCGGTGGAGCCCCCTGCAGACTGGAGGTCTGCCTGCCGCAATGAACGAGCCCTAGCCTGTAAGCAGGATGGAAACGGATATCATGGAGCCTGAGCCACACAGACCGTCTGACCAGGAGCGTGAACCAGCAATACCATGCCAAGGGACTACTTATGGAGCTCAAGGGCATGAGGGGTAGCCTTACCCACAATCCAGCTGTGGATGAGTATTGTGTGGCATTTAGAAACTATAATTCCCCTGTCATCATTGATCCTGCCTAGCTCAGAATTTCCTGTTTCCCCACTGGCCCCACCCAGCTCAGAGTTTTATGCTAGTTTTATTTACTGGTTCCCGCCCAGCCACCTTCTCCCACCTCTTCTTTCCGAATCAGCCAGTTCCTCAGCCCCGCCTCCACTGTTTCCCTTCAGGCCCTTGACATCTCCTCTTTTGAGAATGAGAATCTATCTCAGATCTGATCTACCACCAGCTCTGCTCAGTCAAGAGGATCCTCTGGCTTTGCCTCCAGCCTCTGAACGCATCGCTCCACCTCGGCATGTTGACCTATTGGCTCTGCCTTGTCTCAAGCCTCCCTTGTCTCCACCAGAAATCATTGTCCCTGCAACTGCACTGGGCTCCCTCGTCCCTCCGGCTCCACCTTGGTCAGATGTCGTCCTGTCTGCGCCTTCTGCTCCGTCTTGGTCCTTAGTCCCACCGACTCCGCCTCAATCATCTGGCTTCCTGGCTCCACCTCGGATTCTCTTTGTTGGAGCTCCACCTTGGTCTTCTGAGCCATCATGTGTCGCGTGGGAGCATTGGCTCCCCATCTCCTTATCCTCCTGGTTTTGATAGCCAAATCTCCACCATGGCTCCTTTCTCCATCAACTCCACGGTGGCCGTCACCGTGCCTCACACCCTCCACTTCCCCATGGACTGCTGGGGTTAGGGGGGCGTACTGCCAGGTTCATGGTTTTGTTCAGTGTGTTTTGATATAATTCAGTTCTGTCTTCTTATTTTATTTAAATATCAAACTTAAGAACAGTTTACCTTTATCTTCAATTTCAAAACATGTGTTTCCTTCTGGAGCATCAGTGAATGTTTGAACCTTTTTAATAGTTGTATTTGTTCCTCAATTGTCCTCAGTGTGAAAAGATGGATGTCAAAAACAGAGTCACTGCTTGTAAGGGTTTAAATATGCAAAAGATTCTGGAAAGCTGAAGAACTTTCAGGACCTGAAGGATTTTTCTGAAGTACATTGGGCAGTTTAACTGCTCAGAACAAACAAGAAAAAAAAAGTCATGAATCATCCAGGTAACGACACAACAGTTAAGGCTCTATAAACTTTTCAACTGGGTCATTTTTATAAATTCATCTAAAAAACGTACTCAGTACAGTACTAAATAACAAATAACATGCATTTTGTATGATCCCTCTTCTTTTTTTTTTTTAAGTTATTTACAATTTTACAGATTCTGCAGGGGGTATGTGAACTTTGTGTGTTTTTGAGCACAACTGTGTAGTTGAAATGGATCTTCGAAAATCAGCAGCAAAGATGTTGGTTAATAAACTACGTTTGTTATTTAACATTTAATTATTTCAGGTTTGCATTTCACTGTTTTTAATCATATTGAGGAATACGTCATCTGTTTTTGTGCAAGTGAGATGTAAATGCATGTTCATGTTTAGTCTACAACTACACAACCATCATGTTTACACTGCACACAACGTTTCTGCACTCAAGCACATTGGGACAAGAATGCTTTCAAACAATAAATTGGAATAAAGTCATTTGCGTTACAAATTTAAATAAGTAGCACAAATATTTTGTTGTAAATTTAAAAGTAATGAGTTACTTTACTAGTTACTTGAAGTTGTAATGTGATTTCCCCAAATCTTGTCCAGAGACCACAGTTCATACTTTAATTTCTAATGTACCTTCAGGTTTTGAGTTCACATAAAATTCAAACATGTCTTAAAAAGAAAGAAAAATAAACTAGTGAGCAGAAATCAACATAGAATAAGAACAAAACAAAATACTATTCCTGTATAATATTGGTGTTTAGATGACAAACACTCACCTAAATCTTTCCTGGCCCGCAGTGTCCCACAGAAGGAGTTTGATCACAACATTAGAGTCTAAGTTCATATTATGCACCTTGAAATCAATTCCCAGTGGAGACTGAGAGGATTCATCAAATGTTCCTTCAGTGAAGCGGTGCAGAAGAGATGACTTCCCTACAGCCGAGTCTCCAAGAATGACTATCCCAAATCTGAAGTTCCACGGCACTTGCATCATGGATGGCTTTGTCTTCCGATGACAAGCAGTTCGTTAGCACTGTTAGAACTAGTGTTAAATCTCAGCAAACTGAGTTTACTATAACTTTACAATAGGCCTTACCCTCTGATGACTGAACAAACAGGTTAAAAGCCTAAAGAGGGAGAGGTTTGCAGAATGATGGATACACGCCTATTTCACAACAGTAGTGGCCTGTCAAAATGTGGCATTACAAACAGCAGTTAAAAGTCGTTTACGGTTGTACAATAAGTTACAGAGAGAACCTGATATGTAACATGGCAACAAAAAAAAGATGTTCTTACTAAACATTCTTAGATCATGACGTCTTTATTTAAGAAGCAAACTTACATATTAAGTCTTTCTTTCAGAAAAATGTATCAAAGTTCAGATTTTATGCTTAAAACAAGAAAATATCTGCCAAATAATTTTCCCTTTGAATTAAGAATATTTTTATGGCCCCATTGACATTTTTTTTCTTTCTTGTTTAAAGCATAAACGCACAACATTTATTTATATATATATATATATATATATATATTGTTTTGCAGATTTAAAATCAACATTTTCTATTATGAGCATGTCATAATATCAAACACTAATGTACACGATTGTTAAGATATTTTTTTCAAGTTTTTTCATGTTGGCTTTTAAGACAATGAAAGCACAATGTCAAAGATATTTCGAAAATATCTTTATCCTAATATTGGTCTATAATCTATAAAAAGCTCATAATCACTTAAAGGTGTCATGACATGAGAAATCAAATGTGCATGAATCTTTTGACATAAGAGATATTAAAACATTCCACAAGTTTCATAGCTTAAAGCATCCTCATTATAAACAAAGCATTTATTTAATCAAGCAGCAAAAATTGCTTGTTTTTATATTGTGAGATTTGTGACGTCACACCAGCAAAACCATTTGCATACACTGAATACAGTGTACAGATCACAGTTCACTTTCTGACGTACTCAACGTTAATTTTAATGTCGTTCTGAATCGCGTCAGAGAATTATGTTTGTTCGAGCATTTTGTTTTTGTAGACGAGGCACAGAGTAGGAGCGTTGCAAAGAAACTTTTGTTGGCAGATGAAGCAGCGACTGCACTGGATCTGACAGCAGGTGCATCACAAACCACAAGTAAAAGATTTCATAATGCTTTGTCTGTAAATGACGCTTTTATACGGATAATGTTTTCTTATTCACGTGCTGATACTGTTTCCTATGCAACGACTTTATCCAGTCATAGCAGTGACCATTTTTAGTTACAAGCTTAAAGGAGTTGCCCCATAAAAATGGAAAGTCAGAATGAAGATTGAAAGTAATAATATTTTCGCATATTTATTAATTTATTTTTTGCAAAAAATATTTCCTCAAAGAACACAATCCATGTCATGACCCCTTTAAGATAAAACACAGTGACAGAGTCATACATTGTTTTAGCACAGGGAGAACCGGCGAGAGTTGATGTTCATCTTGGTGACCCCGATGACCTTGAGTGTCGAGGAGAGGCCTAATCCAGGTGATATGACAACGTCACATAAATCTGACATATCATCTCGCTCCTCCAGCTCAAACGTGGCATCGTTCAGCATCTTGCGATGTTGGCTACACGTCTGCACAATTCTCTGGTTGTTAATATCACTGCGCAGGTTCATGAGCTGATGTGCGAGCTGCTGGTCCTGCAAACGCATCTCTGCCTGCAACAAAAGAAAGAAAAAAATTTGAAACAAAACACTATGCTAAAACTTTCCCTGGTCCTACACTGGGGGCAACAAAAGTCTCTGAGTAAGTGAAAAAAGGCCAAAAAGCAATAGAACCAAACGTTCTGTGAAACCAGTGGCGGACTTGCTGTCGCACTTCTTGTTATTATTGTATATTTATAGAAACAATTTATTACACAGTCAAAAAAAACATACACCTAAAAACAGCAACAGAGTGATTGATCCATACTGCACCCCCCTCTCAATACTACAATGGATTATTCCATTCCACAACAGGCTGTGTTGTGGCTCGCTTCACATTAACAACACCGCAAACTTTTTGACTAGCAGGCCACAATTTAAAATTAAAATTTTCTATTTTATAAATGAAATGTAAAAACCATTACATGAAAAGATTTGGCCTTGAACAGGCACCAAAACATCAATGTGCAAGGTTCATTGTAAAAATTGTTTTACAAATGTATTAATTTGATAATACAGTAGATAAACTCCGATTCAGTTTCAGTGGGAACAGTGTTAGTCTGGAGTTAGTTTTGTTGTGGCAATTCTCAGCATAGATACGAACTCCTCACCTTCACATAATTTCTGAAACCTTATAGGATAACGGCAGCTGAACCACTGGCCAATTGTCGCGCGATGCGGCTCTGACTGATAGACAGTATTGCGTCAGAATCATGACTAAACGCTGCTCAAGCGCGAACACAGCGGCTAATGCGACGTCTTGTTCTCATCTCTCAGGGAACTGAGGTTACGACAGTAACCGGAGATGTTCCCTTTACAGATATTGTAACAAGATATTGCATTGAAATGCATTTGTGAACTGTTCAATCCCGCCGTAAGAGAGACGCAGATCAGCCTGAAAACACAGGGAATCATACACCAATCACAGCGAAGAGAAATACAGCTCAACCAATGGCGATGCCGCCAGGTGTGCTCACTGCTGATAGATGCAGCTAAACCACTGAAAATCAACTTGGATTAACTTTGATCTGTGACGGGCTTTGTTGATGTTCATGACGCTGAATGTCTGTTCACATATACAGGTCCTTCTAAAAAAATTAGCATATTGCGATAAAAGTTCATTATTTTCCATAATGTAATGATACAAATTAAACTTTCATTATTTTAGATTCATTGCACACCAACTGAAATATTTCAGGTGTTTTATTGTTTTAATACTGATGATTTTGGCATACAGCTCATGAAAACCCAAAATTCCTGTCTCAAAAAAATTAGCATATCATGAAAAGGTTTTCTAAACGAGGTATTAACTTTATCATCTGAATAAACTAATTAACTCTAAACACCTGCAAAAGGTTCCTGAGGCTTAAAAAAAAAAAACAGCCTGGTTCATTACTCAAAACCGCAGTCATGGCGACTGCCGACCTGACTGCTGTGCAGAAGGCCATCACTGACACTCAAGCGAGAGGGTAAGACACAGAAAGAAATTTCAGAACGAATAGGCTGTTCCCAGAGTGCTGTATCAAGGCACCTCAGTGGGAAGTCTGTGGGAAGGAAAAAGTGTATCAAAAAATGCTGCACAACGAGAAGGGGTGACCGGACCCTGAGGAAGATTGTGGAGAAGGACCGATTCCAGACCTTGGGGACCTGCAGAAGCAGTGGACTGAGTGGAGTAGAAACATCCAGAGTCACTGTGCACAGGCGTGTGCAGGAAATGGGCTACAGGTGCCGCATTCCCCAGCTCAAGCCACTTTTGAACCAGAAACAGCGGCAGAAGCGCTGGGCTACAGAGAAGCAGCACTGGACAGTTGCTCAGTGGTCCTTTTTTCGGATGAAAGCAAATGTTGCATGTCATTCGGAAATCAAGGTGCCTGAGTCTGGAGGAAGACTGGGGAGAAGGAAATGCCTGAAGTTCAGTGTCAAGTACCCACAGTCAGTGATGGTCTGGGGTGCCATGTCAGCTGCTGGTGTTAGTCCACTGTGTTTTATCAAGGGCAGGTTCAATGCAGCTAGCTATCAGGAGATTTTGGAGCACTTCATGCTTCCATCTGCTGAAAAGCTTTATGCTCACAGTGCCAAAACCACTGGTAAATGGTTTACTGACCATGGTATTACTGTGCTCAATTGGCCTGCCAACTCTCCTGACCTGAACCCCATAGAGAATCTATGGGATATTGTGAAGAGAAAGTTGAAAGACGCAAGACCCAACACTCTGGATGAGCTTAAGGCCGCTATCGAAGCATCCTGGGCCTCCATAACACCTCAGCAGTGCCACAGGCTGATTGCCTCCATGGATTCCCGACCAAGTATTGAGAGCATAACTGAACATAATTATTTCAAGGTTGACTTTTTTTGTATTAAAAACACTTTTCTTTTATTGGTCGGATGAAATATGCTAATGTTTTTAGACCCTTTTTTGTTTTAATACTGATGATTTTTTGATGCCAAAATCATCAGTATTAAAACAATAAAACACCTGCAATATTTCAGTTGGTGTGCAATGAATCTAAAATAATGAAAGTTTAATTTGTATCTTTGCATTATGGAAAATAATGAACTTTTATCACAATATGCTAATTTTTTGAGAAGGACCTGTATAGCTTGAGCCAAACAACGTCAGCATCTTCTGTGCTGATTCTGTAAATTAGCCGTCAATCTCTGAGCCGTAGCTGCCCGTTCTTGTTGAGACTGTTTGGCAAAATGACGTGCAATGTCAAAGTGCAATGCGAAAAAGTGAAGTAGAGAGTAACACATCACACTCAAACAAAGGTCAATGTCTTTGAAGTGCACCATTTGTTGGGGAAACACTGACATTACAGGGAAAGGTAAAATGAAGCAGGTTTAAAAGAAAAAGGTACAAGGAAACAAAAAAATATATACATTGCCACGTTGCCAAAACTAACAGATTTCTTCATGCCGACGGCGTCATGTATGTCAATTGTGGAGGGGCCTACAGAATATCTCAACCTCAAGGACAACCGGCACATTAAGGCATACGTAAGGCAACCCTTCTCAAAGTTTGCCTAGGGCCCCAAATTTGCTATGTCCGCCACTGTGTGAAACACTAAATCAAAAGAATGATTTATGATGGGTATAAATTTAAAATGTACTTTGAACTGCTGATGTGGTGCTCAATAATTTTTATTTATTTATTATTATTATCAACATTGAAAACCTTTATATTTTTTGTGCAATCTGTGATACACAAACACAACTATTAAAGGAAAAACATTATAAATGCAATAAATGTTGTCCTTGTGAACTTTCTATTTATCAAAGAAAAAAGTATAATCTTTATCATCTAAATTGCAATAAGATTACTCAATATTACTGTTTTCACTGTTTCTGATCAAATAAATGCAACCCCCCCCCCCCCCCCCCCCCAAAAAAAAACAAAAACTTGACAGGTAGTGTACTGTATACAAGCACTTTTATGTATTAGTTTTATATGTTTATTTATTCATATGCACCCCCCTCCCCCCCCCCCAAATGACAGCAAAGCAGTTGTATTTATTTATAATTAATTTAAACAGAAACCAGAGTAAAAAACTCACCAGCTCTTTCCTGAGCCACTCCAAAGCTTGGTCTATACTTCCAAATCCCAGTCTGTTCCCTGACGGCTGCTTCCTTTCATGGATCACACCAGCGCCCAGTGACGACTTCGCCCACTTAAGAGGATCTGATGTTCTTTGTTTCTTCGTGTTACCCGGTGCCACTAATGCCTCTGAGGCTTTGTGGCTCTGGGCGAGCATCGCCTCCAGCTGGGCTCTCCAGTCCTGGGAAGACGGCTTTCTGGTCTCCAGTTTCAGCTTCTTAGTCAAAGCCTTCAAACTGGAGAGGTGGTCCTCCTGCGATTCAGCAAGGCTTTCTGGGCTCTTTAAGGGCTTAGCTGCATGTGACATTGCTGTTGGCTTTAGGAACATTACACTTGTAGGGAAACTAAAAATCATTCACTGGAAAAGTGTGAAAAGTTGGCAGATCAACACCTGCATGGCTCCAACAATTGTCTTGGATCTTTTGATTTAAAAAATGTACACAGATTTCATGGATGTTAAAAAATGCTAATATCCTTTGTTTCTGAGAACTTTCATATCACACACATTGGATATGATTTATAATTGAAGATGATATGAAAAAGAAACATTGGTGTCGTTGACGTTCTTTAGCCTCTTTCTAGAGGCTCTCCAAACAAGACTTGCAAGACAAGATACTGTTTCAGTCCTGATACAGTTGAAATAATGATTATGATCTGAAATATAACACAGCAAAACACAAATGCATCATATTATACAAAAAATGAACACTGAAATCTACTGTACACTTAAACTATCTTATAATCTATAAATCACAAATCGTCAGGTAAAAGAAACATACCTGTGCAGTTCTGTAATGAGGACAGTTTTTATAAACAAGTGTATAAACTTGTTTTTCTAGTTAGACTTCTTTCATAATATCCACTTCCTTGTGACTGTTCTTGATTCATCATCTATTCTTGAGAAATGACAAGCACAAATCCCTCTGATAAAAGAAAGCAAACAGAAAATGGGTCAAATATCTTAGAAACAGTGGTATTTGAGTAAATGTAATTAGTTTCTGTACTTAGAATCTTTTTGTCTGCTTTGTAGTTTGACTGAATAAAAAAAGATTACCAACTTTTATCTCTACCTCTACATCTGTGATGAGTAATGCAATTAATAGTCACATATTGCATGGCACGTACATTTTCCGCAGCAGTTTATTTCCTCGACAAAAGAAGGGATATCGGCATCTACAGGCCATTGAAGGTAATGTATCTTGTGTGTTTTGCCCTTGATCACCCAAACTTGTCAACAAGGCAAATGTGAGTGCATTATTATGTAGCTGCTGAGCTCACTACTGAACTCACTCAAGCCCCATGAGCCAGCCCCTGAACTCACTCAAGCTCCTGAACAAGCTCCTGAACTCACTCAAGCCCCTGATTCCACCCTGAACTCACTCAAGCCCCTGATTCCACCCTGAACTCACTCAAGCCCCTGATTCCACCCTGAACTCACTCAAGCCCCTGAACCAGCTCCTCAACTCACTCAAGCCCCCGAACCAACTCCTGAACTCTCTCAAGCCCCTGAACCAGCTCCTGAACTCACTCAAGCCCCTGAACCAGCTCCTGAACTCACTCAAGCCCCTGAACCAGCTCCTGAACTCACTCAAGCCCCTGAACCAGCTCCTGAACTCACTCAAGCCCCTGAACCAGCTCCTGAACTCTCTCAAGCCCCTGAACCAGCTCCTCAACTCACTCAAGCCCCTGAACCAGCTCCTCAACTCACTCAAGCCCCTGAACCAGCTCCTGAACTCACTCAAGCCCCTGAACCAGCTCCTCAACTCACTCAAGCCCCTGATCCTGCTCCTGAACTCACTCAAGCCCCTGATCCTGCTCCTGAACTCACTCAAGCCCTTGAGCCAGCTCCTGAACTCACTCAAGCTCCATGAACCAGCTACTGAAATCACTCAAGCCCCTGAACCAGCTCTTAAACTCACTCAAGCCCCTGAACCAGCTCTTAAACTCACTCAAGCCCCTGAACCAGCTCTTAAACTCTCTAAAACCCCTGAACCAGCTCTTAAACTCACTCAAGCCCCTGATCCTGCTCCTGAACTCACTCAAGCTCCATGAGCCAGCTCCTGAACTCACTCAAGCCCCTGAGGCTGCACCTAAACTCTCTAAAACCCCTGATCCTGCTCCTGAACTCACTCAAGCCCCTGATCCTGCTCCTGAACTCACTCAAGCCCCTGAACCAGCTCCTGAACTCTCTCAAGCCCCTGAACCAGCTCCTCAACTCACTCAAGCCCCTGAACCAGCTCCTCAACTCACTCAAGCCCCTGATCCTGCTCCTGAACTCACTCAAGCCCCTGATCCTGGTCCTGAACTCACTCAAGCCCTTGAGCCAGCTCCTGAACTCACTCAAGCTCCATGAACCAGCTACTGAACTCACTCAAGCCCCTGAACCAGCTCTTAAACTCACTCAAGCCCCTGAACCAGCTCTTAAACTCACTCAAGCCCCTGAACCAGCTCTTAAACTCACTCAAGCCCCTGAACCAGCTCTTAAACTCACTCAAGCCCCTGATCCTGCTCCTGAACTCACTCAAGCTCCATGAGCCAGCTCCTGAACTCACTCAAGCCCCTGAGGCTGCACCTAAACTCTCTAAAACCCCTGATCCTGCTCCTGAACTCACTCAAGCCCCTGATCCTGCTCCTGAACTCACTCAAGCTCCATGAGCCAGCTCCTGAACTCACTCAAGCCCCTGAGCCTGCTCCTGAACTCACTCAAGCTCCATGAGCCAGCTCCTGAACTCACTCAAGCCCCTGAGGCTGCACCTAAACTCTCTAAAACCCCTGATCCTGCTCCTGAACTCACTCAAGCCCCTGATCCTGCTCCTGAACTCACTCAAGCTCCATGAGCCAGCTCCTGAACTCACTCAAGCCCCTGAGCCTGCTCCTGAACTCACTCAAGCCCCTGAGGCTGCACCTAAACTCTCTAAAACCCCTGATCCTGCTCCTGAACTCACTCAAGCCCCTGATCCTGCTCCTGAACTCACTCAAGCTCCATGAGCCAGCTCCTGAACTCACTCAAGCCCCTGAGCCTGCTCCTGAACTCACTCAAGCCCCTGAGGCTGCACCTAAACTCTCTAAAACCCCTGATCCTGCTCCTGAACTCACTCAAGCTCCATGAGCCAGCTCCTGAACTCACTCAAGCCCCTGAGCCTGCTCCTGAACTCACTCAAGCCCCTGAGGCTGCACCTAAACTCTCTAAAACCCCTGATCCTGCTCCTGAACTCACTCAAACCCCTGATCCTGCTCGGAATGCCTCCCATAACCCATCAGCTCCTCTCAAGAAGTTTTTTTGGTGGGAATTACACAATGTCGCCACCATGGTCTCCTGAGCTCTCGGGGGTCTCCCTGGGAATGCACCCCCACCCCCCCCAAACACACACTTTTTTTGCTCCTCCCACCCTCCACTCCCTTTTGGCTGTCTGTGTCACTCCTCATCCTCCTCCAGAGCCCCTCTCTCCTTCCTTTGTTGAGCAATTTACGGTGTGAGTCCACGCCTTTTAGGAGGAGGCGTACTGATATAAAACTATCTTGTCCATTTGTGTAACTTTGTGTATTTTCCCTGTAACCTGAGTTGGCGGCTTCTGCTTCTGGGGATGAATCTGTCACATAATGCCACGATCACCAGTGTGAGAAAGGACAAATAAAATGGTGCTTTGTTCACTCTGTAAAACCTGACGAGTATGAATACAGCGAGTTATTGGTGTTGTTGTCGTGTCTTTACCTGTTGTCTTAAAGCTATCGTCTAGTGCAGTGGTCCCCAACCCCCGGTCTGCGGCCCGGTACCGGTAAACGAACGAAATGGTACTGGGCCGCGGAACGAATTTGCGGACCGATCCGTGAGCGGCTGCAAACGGCTGTGTTTAAACAACCTTGCGCTCACGAGACAGGTGAATGGAGAAACACTGGGAGATCACAGGAGGAAACAGGAAGTAACCAGAGACACGACAGAGACGTAACACATGCTGCCTTTCAGGGGTTTTCTTTTGCTCTGTATTAGGCAGTACTTATATTGGACTTTACTTAATGTTTTTTGCACGGTGTTTGGCAGAATTTATGTGCCGTTAATGGAATGTGATGCTCTAAAATGGGGTTTGTGTTTTAATTCTGGCTATTTATTTTAACTAAGTTGAACCATTTTTTGGGGGAAATTAGAGGCGGCCTTCGTAAAATTAGTTTTTCGTATCTTGGAACATGTAAAATGGCTAATCCGTTCCAAGCCCTCCAAAAACACCCAATTCAATTTCATAATAAAGCTAAATTGACCTATAAACAATGAAATAACGTAAAATGTCGAAGCTTACCTTTCGAGTGAGGCTATCTCCGAAAGTGGCGGCAGAGGAGGAGGAATGCCGACAGCGTACGGTAAAGTTTCGGGTGCGGAGTGGCTGAGCTAAAGCACGGCAGCACGTACGTATAGAAGATGCATGATGGGAGGGATGCTGTCCAATTAGAGAGAAGGATCTCATGGCTTGGCTAGCATCAGGAACCAATGGGAGAGCAGGAGGATGGTGGCGAGTCTATTATAACTAAGATGGCGGCGTGCGAAACCTTTCGTATCTTGAAAAAGTTTTCGTCTTTGCTTTCGTAACTTGGATTTTTCGTAAGTTGAGCCTTTCGTATCTTGAGGTACTACTATATATATATATATATATATATATATATATATATATATATATATATATATAAATATATATATATATATATCCCATAGTTTAGTATCTTTTACTTTCCCAATTATCATATCTTGACATTGTTAACTTAAGACCTGCACAATATCATGCTACATCTTATAAGTGATCATTGTCTGCTTTAAGTAAAGTAACAAAAGCCTTCTTTTAAACAGCCATAAGATATCATGAAGTGGTTATAAGATGTTTCCCTTAGGGTGAAATCAAAGTTTTGAGGACAAGTACAAAGGAACAATACTTTCACAATTCAAATCATGTTTTATTCATAAAACTGTACAATTACAAGGCATTACCAAATCTAATATGTAGCTAAGTATTATTACTATTACAATTATTCATGAGATAATACTGCATTTTATAAGTTGTGTGCAATTAATAATACCCTTATGATGCATTATAAATGCAAGCTTCATCTGATATTACAATGGATTGTACGTTTAAAGGTTATACACGCAAATAGGTAAGTATTATAATGTAACTATTGTTATGATTATTTCTCAGATAATACAACACATTATAAGATTGTTTCTAAGGCATTATGCAGGTATTATAATTAATATCCTTATAATACCATTATAAATACGAGCGTCATAGAAAGTGTTATCATCATGTTTCTTCTCTAGTAAATGTATCTTGATTTAAGAATGTTTAGATATTTGTAGAGGAAAACAAGTCAAAAATACTCGGTACGAAAACATTTTTGCAGTGTTGGATTTTTTCCCCAGTGTTTCAGTCTGTCGTAATTCAATGCGTTACTTGCCTTTGTAATTACTGTATTTGTGAAATTTACTAGTAATTTTGGAGTGAAATTTGTTTCAAAGTAAATCCTACAATCTTTGTTCCCCCAGTGTACCTCTACTGACGGTCTCATTTAAAGGTCATGTTAGGAATGCTTCCAAATTATGATAAAATCACATTAGCATTATTTTAGAAGTTTTTGACAAAGTAGAACAGTTTGTCCCAGATTTAGAGACAATACTTTTAATGATCTCATTTCCTGCATCATTAAAGACCTCATACTTCACATGCACTATGTCATATATAGAAGCAGATTGTTTACATGTGATATCGGTCACAATCTGAAGGACTCCATGTTACTTTGGTTGAGGGTGAGCAGAGGAACTAGGACACAGCAGCTGCCTGCTAAACTGGGAGCCCCTCGAGTCCCGCCGTCTCTGTGCGATTCTAGTTCTCGTCATCAACCAGAGCACGAAGACCTCACCGAACAAACTCCTAAACTGGCCGCTAAGCTTTTAGCATATCATAACATCGCACTACGTATAGGTTTTGTCCTGCTCCTTTAATAGTGACAGACTTTCCATAAAGCTCTGTGAGTTTATGGAGAAATGCAACTCACTATATTATAAATTCATGGTGCTTGGAGGACCAACTGATGAAAAAGTTGGCTAACTAAACAGAGAGTCTACTGTGGAAAATATAATGGATGGAATGGCCATTAAGAAAAGTTTCCCGCTGCTCAGTGTTTTTCAATGTTTGGATTCATGGAAAAGTCACCATTGCACTGAGCAACAGGATGCTGTCCATCAAGATCTGTGTTTCTGCGTGACTATAATGAGAGCTGACCACTGTCAAGATGCCAAAACCACCCGCGAAAACTGACAGGAACATGTCCAGTTCACAATTCATAACAAATTAACATTTTAAAAAAATAATACAAAATTATTAAAATATTTTAAATGTTATTTTTAGATAATACACAAATTTTACAATAAATATAATTATTATTTTAGAGACACAATATTTAAACTTAAACTGATTAATAATACTATTTAATAAATTGTATTAAAATTAATTAAATCAATATTTTTCATAAAAATGCATCAATTCAGAGTATGACAGAGGCATTATATATGGGCCATAAAATATTTTAAATATTAGATTGATACATCTAATTAAACTATGAAACATTTTAGAACATTTTAATTATATTGTATTAATAATAAAAATATTTTAAATATATATTTTTCAGAAAAACATCAACAATGATTGCAGATGACTGACAATAAACTCTCTCTATCTCTCTGTTTCTCTTTCTCTCTATCTCTGTGTTTCTCTTTCTCTCTCTCTCTCTCTCTGTCTCTCTCTATTTAATTAAATTCAGAAAGCTTTATTGGCATATTTTGCCAAAGCATTAAAACAACATAAACAACGATTTAGTAAAGCCCATGTAGAAAAAAATAATAATAAACTTTATTTATTATAAAGCTAAATAAAAAGAACAGAATTATATATATATATATATATATATATATATATATATATATATATATATATATATATATATATATATATACATTGCTATATGTAGCAATAATAATAATAATAACAACAACATTAAATAAATAAAGAATAATAAATCTCTCTCTGTTTATGGTACCTTGATCCAAACCAGGTGGAAAAGACAACTAACCCTCATCTGGTCTATGTGTGCAGTTTGGGATTTTTTATCAATTTATTTCAAAGAACCGCGTTAATTCATACGCATATCTCTCTAAAAACTTAAACCAGCATTTACTTACAGAGTGAAAAGCTCGAATGCAGCGGTGACGACATTTCTACAAACACAGCGACACAGGGAACAAAACAAGACAGAGTTAGAACAGCTTTTCAACAGTGATCCTTCCTGGTGATATTACGGAGATATAAACAATACAAATGTTTGAATATCAACCTACCTTCACCAAAGCGCATGTAGTGAGCGAGTCAAATCCCGTCCACTGCGAACGAACGCGAGCGTGACGCGTCGCGAACACGAGGCCTGTCATTGGTCGACGGGGGCATGACGTCAGAGCAGACAGACGCGTTGCGTTTCGCTTATCATAATTAGAGCAATCTGATTGGTCTATCGCTTTCGGTGTACGCGTCGCGTTACAGGAGCGTTTCAGTCAAACGCAGCGCTCAGCGTCAACGCGAACAACGCTTTCTGTCAGTGTTCAGAAATCTGCTCTATTTTCTATTCAGGGTCACCAAAGTGCTCGATTTGTTGCTTAGAAACAAACTTTTAGGATTTCATTTGTACTGCGTTCAGGCTCATCTCACAGCTAAAATTATGGTATTAAATAAATATGATTATGAATTATTCTAATTTAAAGCCGTTCCGAACTGGGTGTATTATTTAAATTTTAGTTGTGCCCAATAAATAATAATAATACAAATAAAATATTAATAATGAAGTAATACCAAGATAATGAGCACCTGCAGTGGGCCGTCCCTCGCTCTCATTGGCTGCCGGAACTGTCAATCACCGTCTGACGTCATGCGTGTATTGTGTTTGAGGAAGCGAGAGAAACTGCATCAAGACTTTATAAAACACCTCGACTTCATCGAAGATCCTCATGTAACTGGAATTAAATATATGTTTTCCAGCGCCTCGAGTTGAAAGGTACGGTAATGCTTCGCCTTCTTCTGCTCTTTTCAGTTCGTTGATGGCTAAGTTTGTCCAAAAGCGCGTAATTTGATCCGCGCCAGACTCACAGCTTTTCTTTTTTCTTTTTTTTTGTTGTATATTAGTACAATTTTCCGATAGATGTCATACAGTATTGTATTGTATTATAAGTGAGTTTTAGTCAGACCTGTGTTAATTGTATGTTATGCACCTGCTCCACATCAGTGATTATTTTAGAAACACGTTTTGTCCTCAGGCGCTTCCTGTATCGCTTCCTTATTTCTTGAAACAAATTATATAGAAGGTTTCTGCTTTAAACTTTCAGAGAAACGTACAAATGCGTTGGGGATATTGGGGGATTCAAATAACAGATCTTCTATCAAACAGGGAAAAACAACATACATTCATACAAATCACTTTATTCAGTATGAGAGATGCTTTTATATCCTACTTCTAGTAATTCAATGAGTTGTGAAATATTTTAAGATCTTTACAGAACTAATTAAATGAAGATGTAATAGGCATGAGCTTTATGCATATGAAACTTTCCAAGAAAAGAGTTATTAACTTTGTGTTTGATGTGTGTCACTTATTTACACTTTAAACTTTGATTATTTTGTGGAATGTATCAATAGCCATCATAGATTCCTGTTCCCAAAAGTCTTCTGAATATTTGTAGTTGCGAAATAAACGTGTCACTGAATCAAGATTGCAAAAAAAACAATTTTGTAACCTCTTTAAACATGTTACATGAATTTAAAAAAAAGAATGTCTTTTGCATAATTTTGCAGTAAAAATCTTCTCCCTGCTGACAATTTTCCCAGTTGAAGGAAAACTGTTTCAGAAGAGCTTCAACGACCGAGATCTCGAGTGAGACACTTTCTGATTTAAGCGTTACAGTGACCTTCTGCTTTTCAAGCTATTAGATGCATTTTCACACACATGCTTTTCATGAGCATCTGCACTCTTACACTTTATTTGCACACCTGTCATATATAGATATTTTATCCTCATACATGTGCATCTTGTAATGTATTCTTATTTTATGTTTTTAATTGACTCTTTGTAGTCTGTATTTATTACTGTATAATTCCTGAGCTTCACAACAAGTCTTTCATTGTTTAAACAGTTTTAAATGTACAGTACAATACAGTACAGTAAATGTACAATGTACAGTTTTAAAACTGTACATTGTATGCATATGGCAAATAAGCTTGAAACTTATTGTATATATATTTTTTTATACTTATTTGTAATTATATTTTGCATATCATTTATTATTTTTAAGTTAAAGTATGTGATGGCGTTTATTAGCTGAAAAATCCCCTGGACAGTCCAGTATTGAGTAACAAGTGCAGCTCCTTGTGTTCAGAGCTGATTTCTGATTCTTGACACATTATCAAAATCACGTTTGACTGCTAAAATTGTGAAATCGCGTGTCCAGAAATTATGGTTCGACAGCAGTCCGTTAATTTTGGTTGCATAAAAATGGTTAGTTTTATTGGTATTATTTGTTTTCTTTGATTAATCAATAAATCAGTTCCAAAAATTATTAAAAAATATTTTGTCATATGTTGTAAAATTTAAAGGTAACCAATATAGTGAATATATTGTATAGTAGACTGCAGTTAAAAATTGTTCAGTTATTTTCATGATCGAGTTTGATTAGTAGTTGCAGCGCTGCTTCTTTTCAACCGTGTCTTGACTATTAATCTCACTGAGCTTCAGTGCGACAAGTTAAATAATCCTATGGCATGACTTGAATTACAATAGTTCAAATATTTCACATTTTAAAAGAATTTGACATTTTTCAGAGGTTGTGTGTAAGCGTTGCATGCGCTATATATATATATACGTGCGGTTGGTAATGATTTGTGACGGTCACAAGTTAAATGGCATTGTAAACTGCTGAAAAGAGCGTTTGTGGGAGAGAGAGAGGGAGGGAGAGAAAGAGGGCTTGTGGTTCAATTCATTTCCTTATTGCACTTTCACTTTAACAGAAAGACCGTCTGTCTGTTATAACTTGCATTTGTATATTCACAGTGAAGAAGCGACTTCCACGTTCCCTGCCACAGGATGCAGATCAGCGCTTATCTGTGCGCACTGGTCGTCTGTAGTGGATTAACCCCGTCTGTGCCGGCGCTAGAGTCCGGGAGAGACGCGCCGGCGCTCCTCCTGGTGTCTTTTGATGGCTTTCGAGCAGACTACCTAAACAAATACTCCTTTCCCAATCTCCAGAAGTTCTTCTCCGATGGTGTCCTTGTACGTGAGCTAACCAATGTGTTCACCACAAAAACCTTTCCCAATCATTACAGTCTCGTCACAGGGCTGTACGCGGAGAGCCACGGGATGCTTGCCAGCGTTATGTACGACCCGGTGTCGAAAAAGCATTTCTCTATACAAAATGACAGTGACCCTTTCTGGTGGAATGAAGCCGTTCCCATCTGGGTGTCTGTGGAGGAGAACGGCGACCGGGCAGCGTCCGCGATGTGGCCGGGAACAGATGTGAATATTCATAACCACACGTTAACGTACAAATTTGAGTATGACTCAAAGGTGACCTTCCAAGAAAGGCTGGGAAACCTCACACATTGGCTGACCAATGACCGATCTGTGAAGTTTGCGTCTCTGTACTGGGAAGAGCCCGACCGGAGCGGCCACATGTACGGCCCGGAGAACACCACAGAGATGGCCAAGGTTTTGAAGGAGGTGGATGGACACATAGGTTTCTTGATGGACCAGCTCAACAAAACGGGATTATGGGGGAAAATAAACGTTATCATCACCAGCGATCATGGTATGACCCAGTGCTCTCAAGAGCGTCTTATTAAGCTGGATGACTGCATCAGTCCGAGCAGCTATGTAGTAGTGGATCTCACTCCTGTGGCTGCCATCATTCCTCTGGAAGGTAATATTTATCATACTGGTTATAACTTATTTTAACCATCAACTGTGATTTATTAAATGTATACACACACGTACACTAACCCTAACTGATTTTAATATACAATGGAGTTCGGTTATGTCATAATAATACATTTCGAATTTCAAATGTTGTTCGCATTACTTCAATTATCCATAACTGTTCAGGCTCGGTACACAGTGCTTGTGTGCGAAATTCACACAATAAAAACACAAGTCAGAATCAGAAGAAAAAACAAAAAGCAGTCTCTCCCGCTGCGCTCGTCCCTTTAAGAAGCGTGATGAGATGAGAAGAGCCCCCCCTCATGGCAGCACAGCCAATCACGTCTTCTTGCATGATTGACAGGTCAGACAGCCTATCAGCGCCAACTGTCAGAGTGACCGAACAAGCGCCAGAGACAACAACCCTCGCAAGAACGAAAAAGGAACATTTATTGATGTACATGATGCGAGTTATTAAATGAGAATGTACATGCTCGAGTTTTTGATGTCTTTTTACACAACAGTGTTGCCGAGATTTGTTTGAAGCGATCGGCATTCATCTAAAAAAAACGTCATTGCGGTGTACATAGCGCATACACCGTGAACTAGGTATGCAAATTAGTCACAAAATAACCATGTGAAGTGGCGATTTTGTATATGTGTGTGAATGCATGCATGTCTCCCAGAGTATATGTGTGTAGATGGATATCGTTTGTGTTTTTAACAAGTGAAAATCTAATATATATATCTTAAATCTTATATTATCTAATTAAATATTTAAAATATATTATACAACCGTAGTGATTAATTGAAATTGGCACTTATTTTGTACAGTATTTACTAAGACATATGCTAAAACTGTTACTGCATTATTCACATACACGGCTCTATATATTTTTTTGCAGTGCTCAGATTTTGGTCTGTCTCGGCTCAGATTAATGTGTTTTTCTTTGCTGATCTCCATTCTTCAGAATCCCACAGAATTATTCCCTCCAAAGTCAGCACAGAAAATGTGAAAAAGATCCACAGATTCTGACAGAATTTACATTTTTCTTCACAGATAATTCCACTGTATACAAAAACCTGTCCAGCTGTCACAGACACATGAAGGTGTATCTGAAGGCCGACGTTCCTGACCGGCTGCACTATAAAAACAACGAAAGGATTCAGCCGATCATTTTGGTGGCAGATGAAGGCTGGACGATTGTCAAACATGGTGATCTCCCACGACGTAAGTGTTCCTTGAACACTGTGTGTAATTTAAGGATACATTTGCCTTAATCTTATCTTGACCAATATGTCTATGCTAAAAATTGTGATTTGGTGTACCGCTTACACCAGCTCTCAGATACGAAACGCATTACCGTATCTTCAGCACTCCTATACACAATGATTTGTAAAGTACCGATGGTGTCGGTTTTACTATATAAATTCAAGTCTGAACACAGTGTCTTCTCAAACACAAACTCTTACAGTTTCAGCTGCAACTACAGCTTTTGAGGGTCAAAATAGATGCTATTCACGAGCAGCCAATGAAGACCATAGGCTCGCGTTATGCAAATGTGTTACAAAACTACGCAGGTTGGAGCAGGAAGTAAGTCTAGAATTAATTTTGAGAGGCAATGGCTGTTTTCAAAATCACCCACTGTCTGCATGTAATATGATTTGAATGTTTTCAAGCCAATGTGATCTGGGTACTTCTATAAATTCATGTCACTTTAGGGCAGTGCTTCTCAATTATTTTCTGTCCCCACTAGGAAGAGGTACAAATTTTGCGCCCCCCCCTTACCCCATTTTGGAACTTTCGCCTTGTTTCCACGGAAACGCGTCATGCTCGTCACCTGACATACCGCTGTATAACAGATAATTCAAAATAGTCACCAACTTGTTGGCTCAACTTGTTGAAACCTAAAATAAATCTTATGTGGTTGAAAACACTGAATTGTTGTGATAAATAAAGCTCTGAGCGCGTCTTTTTTTTGGATCAGTGCCAGGTATCACGTGAAAACACGTGTGAATTTAGTGGCTGATCACGTGACACATGAACGTGTCGTGTGTGATCGTACAAGTCAAAGGACGAGGGGACGGTGATCTGAACTTCATATCTGCTGCTCTTGTTCAGTGCAAGAAAACCTACTCCCTGGCATAAAAAAGCATGTACCCCAGGGTAACACGTGCCCCCCCCCCCCCGCATCGCTCCGCGCCCCCCACTATTTGAGAACCACTGGTCTAGTGAAAGGTGATCTTTCCATTTTTCTGAGGTCACTAGGGTCACTCCAGACTGCCGTCTGCGTGACCACTTCTCTGTTAAACCATTTACTTTTCTATATTCAAACACTAGATAATGAAGGTGAATCTGGTCTGAACCTGAGAGAGAGAGAGAGAGAGAGAGCGAGAGCGAACAAACAAACGAGAATATTTTATCAGTGTGTTTTGGGGAAAGTTACTTGTTTAGAGGCAGATCTCGACCAACTTCAGCCTCGGAGAAGGTGTGTGTGTGTGTGTGTGTTAGTATTCTCTGTTTCAGATCAGTATTGGTGAGGTGAACGACTGGCACCCTGGGGAAATGGAATAAATTGTTTTTCTCAACAAGCAGTCGCCTAGAAACTCAGTTCTGCGACCTGGAAGGTCATACCGTGCCTAAACCAGAGGCATTGTTGACAACTATGTAATCGATGAAGAGATGCTTCTGCTTATCAGTCCATCTGTGGATGTTTTCTGAGTTTCTCTATTTAGCCAATCAGAATCATTTGTATTTGTGACCTTAGTTTAGGATTTAATTGCTGTAACACTGTGATTGTGTGTGGGATGTCCTACGAACTCCTCGCTGACTTCAGCTGATGAAACTGCAAACTATCTTCAGTAAAGTATTCTTCAGTTGACTGCACTTGTTGTTCACTTGAGGGAGTGAATGGAGTCGAGTGAGCAAATTCAGAGGCTAAGTGTTGCTGGAAGGTTAGGTTTAGGTTACAAGCGACGCTTCTGCAAATGAAAGCTTCAGTGGTAATGAAAAAAAAAAGTCTTGAACTGTCATGGAAACTAGCATGTTTAAACCTTAATTCAACAACTGAATAATCGATTCAAAAGGAATGTATGTCTGTATGACATTACACTGTACTTGCATGGGGCAGTGCATTATGGGTATTCTCATTGAGCACACCTCAGTTTTACACTCGTTGTTGCAGTGCATTGTGGGATTGAGTGAGTGCACTCAATAACATCCACTGTAGTTTCTGGAAATGGCTGTTCCCGTATTTAAGGGTATGTTGGGGCGATTTCGGATCCAGCCGATAACGCCATTATTGCACTTTGATCTTTGCAAATCTTTTCCGTTCACAGACAAACTGCTATTTTACACACTAGATGAAAGGTAATATCTGAAAAGGCATAATGGAGCACCTTTAAGTGTTAATTTAACCTTGTTTCTTGTCTTTTGCAGTAGGCGATCATGGCTATGACAATACTCTTCCCAGCATGCACCCCTTCCTGGCCGCCCATGGGCCTGCGTTCCGTAAAGGCTACAAGATGGCGAGCTTTAACAGCGTGGATCTGTACCCGCTCATGTGCCATCTCATCGGCATCCTTCCCCGGCCCAACAACGGCAGCTTCGCTCACGTGCGCTGTGCGCTAGCTAACGAGCAGTGCGGAGAGCTAGCGTTAGCGGTGGGAATCGTCTTGGGTGTTTTAATAATCCTGACCGCCTTCACCTGCCTATTCAAGCTGATGAAGAACAGAGACGCCCCGTCTCCTCGTCCATTCGCCCGCTTGGAGTTGGACGCCGATGACGAACCTTTACTTGAATGAACGTTGCAGTGTTGTTAGCCGGAGGGAGTTTGACTCGTTTCAAGCACATGCTAAGTGTTAAAGAAGAGGCAAGTAAATGATGACTGCTTTTTTATTTTCAGGTGAACTGTTCCTTTAAATGCTGAAACGGTGCAGAGATGACAATCGTGTTGAGACTGTAAGGGATAAATGTCACCGTTGTAGCACCAGTAACAATAAGGATTAGTCGTCATTAGTACCAAACATGTCTTCAACATCAGTGCTAGAAATGCTTTAGTTTTCAACTGTTCACTGCTTTGTTCTTAACCAGGTTATGAGATCTCTGGACGACAACCAAAACGTATGTTAAATAACTTCCTAACCTCACACACACACACACACACACAAGCATGCTGTCGTCACGTTTAACAGATTTCGAAATGATTCAATTGTGCAGCTTCCAGTAATGCTTTTTAGCGTTAGCATATACTGTAAATGTTGCTTTATAACTATGCATATGATGTGTGACCAGTCGGGTTACTGAGGTACGCCATGCTTTATAGTCTCGGTCTGCACTTCCCAAAAGCACGGTTAGTAGATCATTGAGTGCAGTGGTTTCTGTTAGGATTACTGTGCTTTTGAGTAACATAGAACATGAGCAATAATAATTACTAACTTGCTTTTCTGATGTTTTTCTGTTTAAAAGGGAAAGGGATTTTGTAATCGTTTACTCGCCCCTAAACCGGTTTGAGTTTCTTCTGTTGAACACTAGGAGAGATGTTTTGAAGAATGCTGGTGATCAGAGAGGTGGGAAAAATACTCAAGCTGGTCTGTTTGCCAACATGCTTCAAAAGCTCATCTTTTGTGTTCAACAGAAGAAACTCGAACCGGTTTGGAACGACTTGAGGGCGAGTAAATGATGACAGGATTTTCGTTTTTAGGTGAACTGTCCCTTTAAGGTTTGTAAACGGGATACTGATGTTACTTGAAAATGCCTGTACTGAATTTGCCTGTAATGAAAAATTATTTATTGTCACGTTACATTAGTTTTTTGCATGTCAGGGAACACACAACCAGCTTACTTTGACTATTTATTTCTTCTTCTTTTTTCTTTTTTTTTCTTTCATTTTTTACATTTTGCTTGGTCTTTTTTTTTTTCTTTTCAAAAGAGACATTTATATGCAACTGGATCTCAGTATTGCTGTAAAGGAATGATCAGTCTCGCATTTCTTCATGAATCCCTACTGAGGAGTATTTCTGTAGGGTTTAAGAGGGCTTTTTAAGCTGAAGATCGACTGTTTCTTGTAAAATCGAATGATTTTGAGTGACAATTGTGTGTAAATTCACTGTAAAGCTTGTTGTTTTTGCTTGTTGCACTATTAAATGTGCTCAGATTTGGGGAAGGGAATCCTCTGCTGCTTTAGTTGACTTGGCTTCAAAATGAGTTTATTTAAATGAGATTTTATTTTTCCTATTTAATTAGTTGTTCCTTTTTAAATGGTGTTGCTCATTTTAGTGCAAAATAGCTAAGATCTTTCTTTTTAATGTTTTTGACTGTTAATGCTGGGTTTTCTGTTTGCCACTTTATCCATGGCTCAACATTTCATAAAAGTGTTTCTTGTGGTTTTGTCTGTACGTTTAGCAGATTGTTTTTGAAGTTACTGAAACGAAAGAAACTCTCCATTCTCACTCGGGCTGTATTTGGCTGTCAGATGTTTGGCTGTCAGATGTTTGACGTATGTTCAAACTTTCTGAATCTTTGTGAATCTATGCAAAGCAAGAGCTAAATGGAAAATTTTCTCATTGAAAAATAAAAATGTATCAAAATCTAATAAAATATCTATTTCTGATATGTAAAGGGTGTTTGTGTGTGTTATGGTGAAGTATAAGCGGTTTGTTGTAGAGGTCAAGCATCCACTCGAGGGCTCACTTCAGGCTATTGTACAGCTATAGTTTCAGTATTTTCTGAACAGAATTGGCGTTCATTAATCAGCTGATGCTTGCCTACTGGCAGATAATCATCATCATCATCATCATCAATCATCAAAAATACAGTAATATTGTGAAATTCTACACCTTCAATGAACTACTTCCCATTTGAATACATTTATTAAAAAATAAATAAATCCTGATGCAAAGCTGAAGTTTCATTCTAATATGTTGATTTGCTGCGCAAGAAATATTACTTATCACTGTTAAAAACTGCATTTAAAAAAAAAAATTATTCCTAGATGAATAGAAAGTTCAAAAGACACTTTTTTTAAATAGAAATCTTTTGCAAAATGATAAATATCTTTGCTTTTTAATTTTATGTGTCCTTGCTGAATAAAAGTAATTTAATTTATTTTTTAAATTACCCCAAACGTTTGTAGTGTGTACGTTCATTGAAAGTGTTTGGGATGTGCTGGAAGAGACTTTACAGAGTGAGGGACTCTTGCATTGACAAGATCTTCACCAAAAACGGATGAACATCATAACCTCACAACATTTATATTACATATAGCATAAATTGTTTTTTTCCTAATTTTTTTAAGAAATTAAAAGCTACTCCATCAATTAGGGTTAGTAGAATTGTTGCCAAACATAAAACATTCTAGAAACATAATAATCTCTGCAATAATTATCCAATCATAAACTACTTAAATCAAAATATTGACTTTTTTTGGCCAGACAGTGTGTGTTGTGTGCATATATAGTCTTATTAGAACTGTATAATGTGCATAATCTAATATGACGTACCACAAATACTTATCTGGTTAGTTGGTGTTCAATAAAGAGCAACCGTTTAGAGCGTGACTGTTACTGTACAGTCCTGAGGTCAGTAATCATGTGTAAATGAGTGTTCAGGGAGGTCACAGCTCTATATTTAGAGAGAACTTACAGGAATGTTTCACCCGTAACCCTCCCATGCTGAACGCCAGCTGACCATGAGCATTACTGGGGTCTGTGAGACTCACCCCTGAAAAAGTTTTTGCACAAAATAAAAAATGTCAGAATATCATCTAAACACCAGTTGATTCAAAGAGAAAGAAAGCAATTTTAGTGTGGAGAATTTTGTACGACATTCCCTTTCATCTCAACCAAAGGCCGGGTCTCCAAGTCTGAGGTTTTTCCACAGAATTTTGCACAATTTTAACAAAATCAAACAATTGAAAAGTTTCCGAGTAGTCGTTCCTAAACCCTGTGTTGATTTTCACACCAGCGCTGCGACAGGTCAGTATTTCGTGACTCAGGTTTTGAGAGGAAGATGTGAAATCTGATTCATCATATTTCTATAAAGGACACGAGCTACAGTGAGTTGAGAGCGGCCGATGGTGTAGGTGACACTGAACTCCTCCCTCTTGCTCCTGCGCCACGTGGAGGCTATTTTTGTCCCTCTTGTGACAGTTCGAGAAGCTCTCACTGACAGCTGACCGCAGGGGCCAAATCAAAACAACAACAGCGCGTCCACCAACTTGTTACAGTGCAGAGACCATCACAACACCCTGCCGGACGCACGTTAAACTCTTTCCTGAAAGCAAACTCTCATCCAAGGAAAAGGAGGTTGCATACCATTCTCTGTCAGCCTCTGAATCTGAGTGAGATTGAGCGATATGACCTCAAATGAGGAGGACAAAGATCCTGATATTGAGCTTTTTGTGAAGGTAAGTTTGTGTTTTGTGTTTTGTTCGGTCAGGAATCAATGCCAGCATTACCTTTGAAAACTAGTTTCAACGTTCTGACACTTGGAGCTCAAGTTTGTTGGCAACAGTTGAGGTTTAGACGGGCGTTTGGCCCAGGCTTAAAAGGGGCCGGTAACATTTCAAAGCAGCAACTCCGGGTTCTTCTTGAATTTTTTCTTCCTTTCTATCAGCAGCTCATGCTCTAATTCCTCTGAAGGGCTGAAGGGAACTTCTGCTGCTTTCTGTGGTTTGTTTTGCAGATGTGGTGACGTTTAGAGGACATGTTAACAGCTGAAATGGTGAAAAGAATACAAACGTTGATAAAGACTTTATTAAAAGCATTAACGGCTTCATAAATCAAATAAACGTCATATAAGGTCAAATAATACATTTCTTCCATGTGCCGTATTGTTGCATGAGTCAAAGTTAGAAATAGAGCTAATAGTAACAGAAAAACTTTGTTGAATGGCATGTTTGATTGAGAGTTTCTGATTATTGATATGTGTCCTTATTAGTGATGTTTGCCAAGCTGCTTATATGTTACTTGTTTAACTCTTAGTATTAAACTTTCACATGCTGTGTTACAGACATGAATGATTCCTCTAATCATGTGTCTTCTTGTAGAGGTGATAAAACAAGCACAAACATGTTACTGATCACATCAAGTGCTCTTTTAAACTGAGTAGGTAACTATCTAGAACATGCAGCATGCAAACAAGCATAGAAATGCCCTGGATTGAAAAAAACGTCCGTGTCGCACACAGTAAACGTCTCCGTGTGTGAACAGAACCACAGGTGTAACATCAGCAATAGGATGGACATTCGATCTGAGACGTGTTTTTGAAACTATAAACTCTTTGCATGCTATAGCAAGTGATAAACACATTAATTTAGGTGGCGAGGAGGATGTCAAACTAAGTTCTGTTGACAGGTCCAGTATGACCCAAACCCCCTTTGCTGTGGGCTAATGGGACAGGTAATGGAATTTCCATGTATAATTCAGCACAAGCGCGGATCTGATGTCCGGCTCGGGTTACTGGCCCAGTTTAAGGACGCTATTGGATAGCTTGATCTTCTAATTTCAGATATGGAAAATTGGTACAGATTCCCATTGGTTCTTTGTGTTGTGTACTATTGTTTTGAAGATTACAAATCATGTACTGAATGCTAAATGACTTTCAGGGGTTTAATAGTTTTGCATTTTGCCCTAATGACCGTGACATGCATTATTTGGGGTTGTGAGTTTAAGAGTTGTAAAAAATTAAGCATGTCAGTGTCATTAGGGCAAATGTTCAATTATTAAACTACTGAAAATGGATTACCTTGTTATTAATCGTCAGTTTGAAAATTGATGAAATATATTCAGTATACGCACACACGTAATTGCATTAATTTTTTACATTGTTGATTTGCAGCTACAAACAAGCTAATCCACACACACACACACACACACACACACACACACACACACACACACACACATATATATATATACACACACACACACACACATATATATATATACACACACACACACACACATATATATATATACACACACACACACACACACACACACACACATATATATATATATATATATATACACACACACACACACACACACACACACACACACACATATATATATATACACACACACACACACACATATATATATATATATATATATACACACACACACACACATATATATATATATATATATATATACACACACACACACACACACACATACATAAAAACACTGCATACACATCTAAAAGTGTTTATTGTACAATATACATCTAATAATAAATTTGTATATTTGTGGATTTGTAAATTGCTGATGCAAAAAAAGAAAAACTTCCTGCCTGCAAAAATATTGGTACAGTACTATTGTCCTTTAATATGAGTTATGATTATCATATCTATATATCTTACTGCACATGACGTGAATGTATTGAGGTCTGTGTTCCTCAGGCTGGCAGTGATGGTGAAAGTATCGGAAACTGTCCCTTCTCTCAAAGGCTTTTTATGATCCTGTGGCTAAAGGGAGTCGTGTTCAACGTCACCACTGTCGATCTGAAAAGGTAATGAATTAATGGATTTTTTATTGCTGGCAAGAAAAGAAAAGAAAAGAAAAGAAAGGATTTTTCAAATCATTTTCTAAAATGTGGTCGATTCTATATTGATTCTGAAAAGCTACGAATCGATAATTTTTCTGAATGTATTTGCGCAAACATTGATCTGATTAATGTGAATCTTATTACTAGTCTCCTCCACTATTTACTGTCTTCCTCTTATTTATCTTGCGTGATGTAACAGGGAGTCTGTCAGTCATTCAGTGCTCAACATGACAGATGTAGTTGAAGGAACTGTCACTGTCCCAATCAGACCAGACCTGCTTGGTCACGAAACTGTGACGAAAAAAAAAAAATAGTGTGCTAATGTAAACACTCAAACACAAGAAGACGTGAAATAAGAACTCAATATTGTACTCATAATCTGTGTGAAATACCAAATAATACCACCATAGTTCAGTGTGTGAATACCAAATTGAGTTCTCCTTGTCTTCTTGCATTTGAATGGACAAATTCACACAAGATTACAATCAAAATGTTCGACTAGGCAAGTGTTCTAGTAAACAGTGGGTTATGTCTTTAGAGAATGTAAACAGTTCAGAAAGATAATGCAAATGTGCATTATCATTCGATTCATGTTCTTAAACTGATGGCCCAATGAACCGGGGTGCCAGCATACTTGCTGAAACCTGGAGCGACCGGTACTGGGTGGAAAGCCACACCTTCTGCCCACAGATACACCTGGGTGCCACAGTCTGGTGGCAGTGGGCAGCTCTTTTATTACACCTGGGTCAATGCCTTCCTGCCACTCTTCCAGGTATGATTGCAGAGCTGGATAAACACTTGAACCAAGAGGACTGCAGCCTTGGCTCCATGGGGAAAAAAAACAAAAGTGGTTGACACATGACTGAATGAATGGAGAATGAATGGGGAAAACCCAGTAAAGGACACCAATAAGGAGTAATGGGTATACTCAGCCCAAGTAAGCTGTTGACTCCAGGGATATTGGGGGCCAGACATTGGAGCATCCACTCGAGAGACTGCTTTGCACGCTTGATCTGTGGATGGATCCCTGAGGACAGATTGGCGGAGGCACCCAGCTGTTGAAAGAATTCCCTTCTATGGTGGGATACGAACTAGGATACTGTCAGAGACCACATCCTTCAGAAGGCTGTGAATCTGAAGTGGAGGAAGTACCTAAAAGTGGACCTCTTTGGAAAACAAGTATAGCCACTGGATGAAGGGAGACAGATAACTTGGACAAACTGGGCAAACACCCATGAACCAATGGATGTCCTCAGTCATGTCTGTGGCACTCACACCAGAGTGGCATGTTAGTTTGGAGTAGTGACTCCACCGCAAGACAGCAGTGTGAACTGTCTCAGGCACAAACAATAGACCTGCCGGACACCCCTCAGGGACCTCGACTCCGGCTAGGACTCGCCTGACCCGGACCTCAACACCCCAGCTGAAGGCTCTCACCACTTGCCCCAATGGGAGAATGATATCAGGATGATGATATGAGCACATTGCCAGATGTTCCAAATTGCCAAGACAGGGCATCAGGGTTTCTGTTTTCTTTTCTTTTCTTTTCTTTTCTTTGTATTTACAAGAAATCGGCACACCTGAAGAACAGAGTTTAGTGATTCTGCATGGAATTCAAATATCAAATATATTCCAGGATCTTGTGATCGGTCCACACCAGAAATGGCATCTCTGTCCCCTCCAGCCAGTAATGCCACTCACCCAAAGCCAGATGCACAACCATAAGTTCTCTGTCGTAATTCTGTTTTGCTGGAGAGAGATGGTGTGAATAATAAGCACAAGGATGCAACTTATTTCATGAGGGGATTTTGATGCGTCCTCCTCCACTGCAAACTGCTGATTGTAATCGGGCGACATCAGAACCGGGGCAGTAGTAAGACCTAGAATTTAATTAATCTAAAACTGCCTGGGTGGCAGCAGATCAGCTAAATTATGCCTTGGTAGGAGTTAACGGCATCAGAGGAGCCACACTACCTGCCTAAAATTCCTAATAAAGCTCAAGAATTGCTGAGGTGCTTTATGAAAGCCAGGCACCTGCCAGTCAAAGACAGTTCTCACCTTTACCTCCACTGATATGATGGACCCCAAGAACGATAGATAGACTTCTCTGCCTTCATGAACATCTGGTTCTCTAACAGCCGCTGTAACACTTGCCTAACATGTCGCCTGACATCATTCGCGAGTGCTTGAAAGACGGCCGGGGAATTAGACAGGCCAAATGATAGAACCAAATATTCAAAATGCTCTGTGTTCAAAACTATGGCAGGGACTCAAAGCACTGTCCTTTTTCCTCACAAAAAAGGACCCCGTCCCGCCAGATAAAAGGAGGGACGGATCAAGCCATATGCCAGAGACTTATATGATTCTCCCCTTGTCCGTTCAGAAGCAGACAAGGGGAGAAGTGCCGGGAAGGAGGTAGATAGCACAGTCATATGGTCGATGAGGCAGCTCGAGACCAATGGAAGACTGCCCATAGATCGTGGTACATGGTGAACTTAAGAGTCAAAGAACTGCCATAACTGATATCCTTCGAGGGAATGGGCAAAGAGAGAAGAGGAGAGATTATGAATGGGAATACTGCCAGTTGCCAGGAGGCCTCTTTATGAGGCCGGTCAAACACTGACTGGTCAAATATCTTAATTTTCTCAGCCTTGAAAATGCTCACATGGCAGGAAAAAGGGGGATGAGAAAAGCCACTCTAGATCTTATGTGTAGGTCAGTGGCTAAAGTGAAAATAACACTGAATAGCCTATAGCGTCAATATCGTGCCAAAAAGAAACGAGCGCAAAACTGACGTTTGCGCGCGTGAAAATCACATCCGCGAGCGGAAAACAGATCTACACGCGTAAATACGGGTACCCGCAAGCTCATTTTAATCACTCGCGCGCGCGTGATATCTAATCTGCGCGCGCGCTCTCGATTTTCTCTCGACTGCTCTTTTTGCTCGCGCGAACATTTTGATTTTTGTCAGTCGTGGGGCGGGGCTTAGTAGACTCAAATGTCATTGGTTCATTTCATTTATTCCGGACGTCAGTTGTGATTGGACGCCAGTGATTGTCAATCTAGAGTTGAGGCGGATAACTTTGCTTTTTATACTTTATACAGGTTTTCAGATGGATAATCAAAGAGAGCTAAATAGTGATCCCCATGTTTTAAATTTATTTTGTTATATATGCTGTGTTTTGTATGCTTTCTTGTTTGAAAACTGTAAAGGTGGAGATAATATATTAGCTAGCTGTTTATCATTTGAGCTTTTTGAGAAAGATGGTCCTGGTGGAAACGCCCATAATACTTGCAATGTAATGCACAGGAAGGTTTGTCTGCAGCATCTCTGCTAACTGTTCTCGTTCAAACACAAACCTTGGACAAAGCAACAGATGATTCCAACACTGCATGTGGCGCTGCTGTGGAATATGGTGGTTTTCTAATCAGTTCAAACACTTCCTGCAGAGCCTGAATGATTTATTGGGGTATTTCCACATATCTTGAGAGTGCTTGCAGGAGGTACAGCTGCTGGCGACACACAAACTCCAGGTAATCAAGGTCAAGCGGAGATCTCAAAAGTGCCCTCTCAAACCTAGAGAGAAGTTCCTCCAAAAGATGCCTTTTAAGAATTTTCTGCAGAACATAAAGGAACAAAATGTGCTTAAACCCATTAGACAGCTTTAGCTTTCTAAACTGTTTCTGTGTACTCCTGCATCATCTGTTCCATGCGAGAGGATGTTCTCTAAAGCTGGCGAAATAGTAAAAAAGAAAAAAAGAAATCGCCTTTCACCAAAGACTGGAGAAAATAATTTTTCTGAATAAAAACCATACCATTTCATGAACACTTTGTCTAAGCCTTCTGCATGTACCCAAAGCACACCCTCTGCCACATTTTTATTTATGTATTTGTATTATTAATTAAAGAACATACGAACATTGTTACATAAAAACATGCATCAAAGACAAAAACTTCTAAACCCTCTACATTATACAAGTAAAGTACACAAAAATATCAGTCCCACCAGTTAACATGTTATAGAGTTCTACTCCCCACAGCTAAGCAAGATAAAGCTTTCACGCATGATACTGCCCTTTGGTATTTTAAAAGAAACCATTAGAATTTTTGTGATGGTTTCCAACTTTTTTTAAGTTGGTCTGATCTTCTGTCCTTGTCTAAAGAAATAATTACACACACATAATGCTTAATGTTTTATTATCAAGGTGAACACATTAAATTCATCAGTATCTGTAAAATTCACCTACATAAATGAGTTTCACAGCACTAACACTGTTTCAGCTTTGATCGCTTCGGTAAACACGTAATAAACGGGGAGTTAACATATAAGCCTACTTCCATTTTATGGTTATCAGCTTTGCTGCATTACATTTACTTCACCAGGAGATGGTGCTGCAATTTCCATCTGAATTAAGCTTCGAGTAATGAACCATTTTCGACACAATTGTTTCAGAAAGCAATAATGCTTCGAAACGCTTCATTTGGCCATCACTAGTAGCAGCATAATCACCAACTTTAACTAAATACACATACGGTGAAGCTCAAATGATAAACAGCTAGCTAATATATTATCTCCACCTTTACAGTTTTCAAATAAGAAAGCATACAAAACACAGCATATATAACAAAATAAATTTAAAACATGGGGATCACTATTTAGCTCTCTTTGATTATCCATCTGAAAACCTGTATAAAGTATAAAAAGCAAAGTTATCCGCCTCAACTCTAGATTGACAATCACTGGCGTCCAATCACAACTGACGTCCGGAATAAATGAAATGAACCAATGACATTGAGTTTACTAAGCCCCGCCCCACGACTGACAAAAATCAAAATGTTCGCGCGAGCAAAAAGAGCAGTCGAGAGAAAATCGAGAGCGCGCGCGCAGATTAGATATCACGCGCGCGCGAGTGATTAAAATGAGCTCGCGGGTACCCGTATTTACGCGTGTAGATCTGTTTTCCGCTCGCGGATGTGATTTTCACGCGCGCAAACGTCAGTTCTGCGCTCGAATATTAATGGCACGGTTTTGCCGTCATAATAGCCTACTAAAAGAGCAGCAGTTTGTTGGCCCATCAGCATAAACCGGGGGATTGGTAATGTGTAGCTTGTAAGGTTGTGCAGAAGATGGGCAACCGTGGGCGTTGGCAGCACTGCGTTCTGGTCAGCCATTTGGAGCTGTTGCAACTGGCCCCAGAGCTGAGTGACCTATCTTTGTTACGGCCCAAATAGCTCCCTGGAATTCAATAGTGAGTGGAGCGGAGTGGAGTGTATTATAGCGGAGTGGAGATCCACTTGGTGGGTCCATGACTGGCCAGTGTGATGTCAGCTCTTCGGCAATGAAAGACACCAAGAGCAAAAAGTTGCTCAGTACAATCTTTATTAATTAAGCTCAATTAACTGCCAACAAGCCATAGAGTTCAGGGCCGGGCTCAACCCGATGGAGGAGAGAATAAATTGCAGAAAAAGCAATTGTCAAAAAAACTGATAATCAGTCTGTAAAGCATCTGGTCCAAGTGGAAGGCAAGAAGAATACACTGTGTGCACAATTATTAGGCAAGTGATTATTTTTACCATATCATCATTTTATTCATAATTTCCAACTCCAAAAGAGATTTAACTGACTCCGAAAACTCAAAAATTGTGAAAGTCTTTCAGAGGGATGCAGCACTCTTGAAATACCTAAGATTTTTGGGCATGAACACAGAACTATCAAACATTTTGTTGCAAATAGTCAACAGTGTCGCAAGAAACGCGTCAAGACGAAAATACGCAACTTAATCATCAAATGTTTGAGAAGAATCAAACATGAGTCTGCCAGGAACCCATTATCCTCCAGTGCTCCCATATTCCACAACTGCAACCGACCTGCACTGTCAAGAAGAATGAGGTGTTCAGTTCTCAGAGACATGGCCAAGGGAAGAAAGGCTGAAACCTGACCACCTCTGAACAAGACAAATAGGTTGAAACGTCAAGAATGGGCCAAGAAACATCTGAAGATAGTTTTTCAAAGGTTTAGTGGACTGATGGGATGAGAGTGACTCTTGACGAACCAGATGGATGAGCCAGTGGTCCATCATCAGTGATCACTAACAGACACAGAGCTCCACTTCGATTCAGGCAGCAAGGTGGAGGTGGGCTACTGTTATGGGCAGATATTATTAAAGATCAGCTAGTTGGACCTTTTTCGAGTTGAAAATGGACTCAAAATAAACTCTCAGACCTACTGGCAATATTAAGAAGACACTTTCTTCAAGCAGTGGTACAGGAAAAAGTCTGCATCTTTCAAGAAGACTGTGTTTTTTTATGCAAGACAACTATCCATCACATGCATCAAAGTACTCCACTACGTGACTGGTCAGTAAAGACCTTAAAGATGGAAAAAAACGAATGACATGGCTTACTTCTTCACCTGACTTAAACCCTATTGAGAACTTTTGGGGCCTTCTTAAGCAGGAAATGTACAGTGAAGGTAAACCGTACACCTCTCTGAACAGTGCCTGGGAGGCTGTGGATGCGGCTGAACAAAAAGCTGATTCTGACCAGATCAAGAAACTGACTGATTGTCTGAATGGAAGGGTTATGACCTGTTATCGAAAAGAAGGGTGAGGTTTTTTGTGTGTGTGGAAATTTCAGAAGTGTTTAATTGTAAATTGAGTTTGTGTATTATTCTCACTTTAACAGGTGAAAATAAATAAGTGAGATGGGAAAATCTTTGTTTTTCATCTAGTTCCATAATAATTCTGCACACTAATAGTTGCCTAATAACGGTGTACATCTAGATATTCTCTTAAGAAAGTCAAAACTTCACTTTTACTACTTAACAATAACAAAAGTAATCCTCAAAAATACAACTTGCCTAATAATTATGCACACGGTGTAATCAGGCAGACAAGAAGTGAAATCACAGGTGAACGGCGAGCAAACAGAGACTTCATCCAGGTCCATGATAAGAGACAGCGGTCATTAACAAAGATCAGTCCTGACTGGCAACCAAAGCCGGGGGGAATTCCCGAAGTACGAGTCACTAATCAAAGTCGAGACTGGGATGGTCAGTTTGCTCATCAAGAAGTTCAAACAGTCAGAGAATTCCAAAGAAAAACAACATCAAACGAAAGAGAAAACACCAAACGACAAGACCGAAAAACTGGTTAACAGAACAACAAAAGGTGCCTTTGAATCGTACAGGAAACAAAACACACTGGCAAAGAAAAGAGAAAAAAAACAGGAGATTAAATAGTGGAGAAAAAAATTAACAGCTGCAACATAGCGTGAGAAGAAAGAAAACAAAAACTAAGAGTAGTGCAATAGAAAAGGGACATATCGTTAATATTTAAGGCTAGAAATCACACTTTTATAATTGGTTTGCCTCACAGGAATTCAGATAACGTGAGATACTTTTTTTAAACTGCATAAACCTCAATGTTTTTTTATTTTCTTTATTACTTTTGTTAATCTTAAAGTCCAGATGTAATATTTAAATTTGAATATATAACATAATGTGCTATTTGCAAGGTTTATAGGTATGACACTTTAGACAAGATTAACTCTATACAACATATTACAATTTGGCTATACCATTACAACAACAAATAGACTAACAAAGTGTGGAATAAGAGGAACATTTAAAATGTAACCATACTGTAAAACCCTTTTCTCTAAACACTTCAAATGAGCTTTAATTGTGTCCATATTTAAAACTTTTACACTCTGCATCTAAATGTTGCTCCTTTCATCCTTTCCTCACTCCACAGATTGGATTGGATGCCTTGCTTTCTTTCTTCTCTCGTTCCTTTCTTCCATCTCTGACTTTAATTTCCTGAATACACATTCATTTCTCTTTCTAAAAAACTAAAGTTTTTCATGATTCTTCAAGGAAACCAGCTGATCTTCATAATCTCGCTCCTGGAACTCCCCCGCCATTCCTTACCTTTAATGGGGAGGTGCGGACAGACATCAATAAAATCGAGGAATTCTTGGAAGAGATGCTAGCACCTCCCAAGTAGGTTGACAGGATGCTGATAGATTGATTGATTGTTTATGAAATGTGAATAGACTTATTTTTTCCCCCGTTCACTTCCAAAGGTATCCAAAACTGGTTGCAAAAAACAAGGAGTCAAATACAGCAGGAAATGACATCTTTGCGAAGTTCTCAGCCTACATCAAGAACACAAAGCCAGAAGCCAACGCAAGTGAGTTTAACGTCTGCTCTGTAACTTATTAGACAGGTTGAAGGAATATCTACAGTTTGTTATGCATGCTCTGCTGTCAACTGAAAAATATGGAGCCACATTATCCAAAGCTCATTCACATTCCTCTAGACCTTTACAGAGAATGCTTGACTTAAAGTCACTATATTTCTTCAGATAAAAACATTCAGCATGAGCACATATCAAACTTTTGGCTGTGTAGGTCTGGAGAATGGGCTACTGAAAGCTATGAAGAAACTGGACAACTTCCTTAACTCCCCTCTCCCGGACGAGATTGATGCCAATGGTACAGGGGAGGAGAAGTTCTCCAACCGCAAGTACTTGGACGGCAATGAATTAACGCTCGCAGACTGTAACCTCCTCCCTAAACTGCACGTAGTGAAGGTGATGTACCGCTGGGAGATCTGGTGTAATTGTGCAAGATAAAATACTGGTGATTCCTCAAATGTTCTATGAGTGACTTGCACTGAATATTATTTTTTGAAAGTTAAAAGTCTTTTGAACATCTCCATTATTGCTCATTATTGCCAGGAATAAAACTGCTAGTTTATATTCCAAACACATCATCCAAAAAAAAATTTATTTGTATTTTAATAAATGACAAATTTGGGCAAGTTGTCACTTGTTTAAACTATATGTTGTAATTTTATGGAAATCATCAATTGCTGTATATCTTTGCATATCTTTGCGTTTTAATTTATCCATTAAATAGCATTTTACATGTAGATATGATGTTTGCAAAAAAAAAAGTTATAATAACAGTATTCTACTCTGTACTTTTGATTTGTTTTCCAGTACAAATCATTCTAAAATCAAGATAATTGTGGCACAAAATAACTTAAGATATTAAGTCTTGTTTTCTGAAAAAGTATGAAAATAAAGTGAGTTTATGCTTGAAACCAATGGGTTACATTGTGTAAGGTGACTGCTTTTACCTTAGACAGTATTTCATACTTCCAAAAATGTATTAGTCTCAAATCAGTGTCAATAAATTAACAAGATCCCATTGTGACAACTTACCCCATACTGTATGCATAGTGTGACAACTTGCCCCACAGCCCACAATGTTTCTTTTCATCATTATTTTTCTTCTCTCATTCAGGTGGTTTCTAAGAAATTTCGTAACTTTGAGATTCCATCAGAGCTCAGTGGAGTTTGGAGGTACCTGCAGAACGCTTATGCACGAGATGAATTCACCAACACCTGTGCGGCAGACAGAGAGATTGAACTGGCCTATCAGGACGTGGCCAAGAGGCCGGGCAAATGAACATGCACCAAGCAAAGACTCCTGTAATAATATTCCTATGCAAAACTGGTGAAAGAGAAAAATTCTTTCCTTCAGCAGTTCTTGATGCAGAATTTGCCATATTGGCTCAGTCCTGTAATATTCTGGCTAAGTGGTTACCTGCCCTTGTCTACTTCTAATACTATTGCCATTATGTTTACTGTCTGTAGGCTAAGTGACATAAACTTCTCTATTAGTGTCGCTATCTATGACGGCCTAGAAAAAACACTGTGCCACTGTTTCTATACAACTTTGCAGGGTTGGATGGTGATTCTCTGTTTAAAGTTAAATTCTTGTCGCAAAGAAGATTTTCTTTACATTTTTGTGTTGCCTCAATATTTTTTTGCTAGCTTGTGAAACACTAGCCTTCATCTAAGAGGGCTAGATGAAGGCTAGCCCTCTTATTCATCTAATTTGTGCTTCATCTAAGAGTATGATATTTAACCTTAGTTTTTATTATGGTTACTGTTTGTAAATTTCTGAAGGAGAAAATAAGTGAACATGAAAGAATGTTCTTTCAGTTCTTTAGAGATGATAATTTTATTTAAGCACACTGCCCCATCTGGTGGCGAAATTAATAACTTGAGCTATTTAAATTGGCCTCATGCTGCAGCTGATATGCAAATACCTGCACAAAATGTATACATAATATTTGAATATCAAGATAGGCACATGTTTAGGTCTCAGGTATCTAGTTCAGTTTGAAATGTTCATATATTTGAACTCAATATCTATATTAATGATGACTTATATATAAAAAAATATATTTATTTATTTTAACAAAAAGCTTGTGATGCCTCTTTTGTTTTTGGTCATGTGTCACTGTCAGACAAATATTTAAAATTGGAGAAAAAAAAAACTCAAGGCATGTTGTTGATTACCACACACCTTCCCATCCTTCAGCAAAGCTACAATGGAATTAAAAGGAGAAAATAGCTTCTGATTTCAATACAAAAATGTGTATCATATAATATAGCATATCATATAACCGAAATCTCCCTTGTATCTCTTGCTGAATGTCAAACGTGCTGCGTAACACGAGAATGAACCTCATTGGCGCTTGCTGAAGGTCAAACGTTCTGCGCAACACGAGAATGAACCTCATTGGCTCTTGCTGAAGGTCAAACGTTCTGCGCAACACTAGAATGAACCTCATTGGTTCTTGTTGAAGCTCAAACGTTCTGCGTAACACGAGAATGGACCTCATTGGCTCTTGCTGAAGGTCAAACGTTCTGCGTAACACGAGAATGGACCTCATTGGCTCTTGCTGAAGGTCAAACGTGCTGCGTAACACGAGAATGAACCTCATTGGCGCTTGCTGAAGGTCAAACGTTCTGCGCAACACGAGAATGAACCTCATTGGCTCTTGCTGAAGGTCAAACGTGCTGCGTAACACGAGAATGAACCTCATTGGCGCTTGCTGAAGGTCAAACGTTCTGCGTAACACGAGAATGGACCTCATTGGTTCTTGCAGAAGCTCAAACGTTCTGCGTAACACGAGAATGGACCTCATTGGTTCTTGTTGAAGCTCAAACGTTCTGCGTAACACGAGAATGGACCTCATTGGCTCTTGCTGAAGGTCAAACGTTCTGCGTAACACGAGAATGGACCTCATTGGCTCTTGCTGAAGTTCAAATGCTCTGCGTAACACGAGAATGGACCTCATTGGTTCTTGCAGAAGCTCAAACGTGCTACGTAACACGAGAATGAACCTCATTGGCGCTTGCTGAAGGTCAAACGTTCTGCGCAACACGAGAATGAACCTCATTGGCTCTTGCTGAAGGTCAAACGTTCTGCGCAACACGAGAATGAACCTCATTGGCTCTTGCTGAAGTTCAAATGCTCTGCGTAACACGAGAATGAACCTCATTGGTTCTTGCTGAAGGTCAAACGTTCTGCGTAACACGAGAATGGACCTCATTGGCTCTTGCTGAAGGACAAACGTTCTGCGTAACACGAGAATGAACCTCATTGGCTCTTGCTGAAGGTCAAACGTTCTGCTCAACACGAGAATGAACCTCATTGGCTCTTGCTGAAGTTCAAATGCTCTGCGTAACACGAGAATGGACCTCATTGGTTCTTGCAGAAGCTCAAACGTTCTGCGTAACACGAGAATGAACCTCATTGGTTCTTGTTGAAGCTCAAACGTTCTGCGTAACACGAGAATGGACCTCATTGGCTCTTGCTGAAGGTCAAACGTTCTGCGTAACACGAGAATGGACCTCATTGGTTCTTGTTGAAGCTCAAACGTTCTGCGTAACACGAGAATGGACCTCATTGGTTCTTGCTGAAGGTCAAACGTTCTGCGTAACACGAGAATGGACCTCATTGGCTCTTGCTGAAGGTCAAACGTTCTGCGTAACACGAGAATGGACCTCATTGGTTCTTGCTGAAGGTCAAACGTTCTGCGTAACACGAGAATGGACCTCATTGGCTCTTGCTGAAGGTCAAACGTTCTGCGTAACACGAGAATGGACCTCATTGGTTCTTGCTGAAGGTCAAACGTTCTGCGTAACACGAGAATTGACCTCATTGGTTCTTGTTGAAGCTCAAACGTTCTGCGTAACACGAGAATGAACTTCATTGGTTCTTGCTGAAGGTCAAACGTGCTGCGTAACATGAGAATGAACCTCATTGGCTCTTGCTGAAGGTCAAGCGTTCTGCGTAACACGAGAATGAACCTCATTGGTTCTTGCAGAAGCTCAAACGTTCTGCGTAACAAGAATGAACCTCATTGGCTTTTGTGGAAACCCTAACGTGCTGCATAACACACGAGAGTGCACTTCATTGATTCTTGCAGAACCTGCTAGTCAATATGACTGCCTTGATTGTCTTAGAGGGGTTTTGTCCACTTCCCAGGCTGGAAGGTCATGTAAGCAGCTACTCTAGTTGAGCACCAGCCAGCTAAAAGTAAACCACATTTAAACATATTAAGCTGATTTAATGATTATGTTGTTGCTGTTCGAGTTTTTTTGTGTTTGGTTTTCTTTGCAGGATAAAGATTAATATTAATTCATATTAATTTACGTACCTTACCTTAAATGGTGCTGCAGTTGGTTGACAATTCATATGGCAGAAATAACTTGGTTGTAACTTGCAGATGTTCCGTGGTTACAAGAGAACATCTGTTGAGTTCCAACAACTGGATACAATACGAGGCGCTTAAGATAATATTTTGTAAAAATCAAATGGTCACCCTCTATCAAACTGTCAAATATGTGTGAAAAAAGCTGTCGTTCCATCTGATTTCCAGCACACATGATGTCTGTGTGTCAGGTTTAGCTGGCAGCAGTATAATATTGCTCCAGTATTAAACAAGCATGGAGATCAGATTGGAACACAGGCCGAAACAGGAGAGGGTTTCCTCTGGTAGCTCAGGGCCACTCGGCCTCATGGGTTTTAATTACCCTACGTCCTGTTGAGAAAGCCCTTTCACCATCTTCGAGCCGTCCAACACATTTCTTTCACTGCAAATGTAAACCATCTGCATTTATGTCTGCAGTCTTTATTTGGGCACTGGGGCAAAGCGCCGGTCAAACATGCGTTATGCTACTTAATTGATTGCTTCAGTAAGTTTTGCAACTTTCTGGATGAAATGTCCTGCAGTCATGAAGTCGCGCATGAAGGCCGGCTCGACTCACTCACATCCCACACATCAACGCACCAAAAACGCAATCATGTGTCTTCAGATGGTGAAATCCTTCTCCAACACAATTTTCTTTCCCCCCAAAACAGTTTTATCTGTGAGGAAAACAAAATCTGTTTTCCCAAATATACTTTTGTAGTTGCACTTTCCAATAGACTTCATCTTGATTAATGAGATTGTATTCAATCTGGTATCCTAATTTGAAGTACTCTTGGCTAAAGTATATATATAGCCAAGAAATTATTTCCACAATGATGCTCATGCTGATCCAAATTATAATTAATGTTGGAATTTTGCAGTTTCTTCAAATATCCCATGATTGCTCGCCCATGTGTAGATTATGAGGTCTCCAAACTTCTCCATGTTAAAGAAACACAATAGTGTTTTAAATTGATGCAGTTTAAAGGGGTCAAGAGTTTAGAAATTAAATTTTCATTGATCTTTTTATCTAAGAACTCAGAACTCAAGAATTCCTCTTTAGTTCAAACACACCTTTTATTGAATCCAATTACCCAAAGCACTCATTTTGAATTTTGTCACATTATGATGTAATAGTGCAACAAAAGATCGCCTCTGCAAGAGAAAATCAACACGTAATTCTACATTATTTCCTATTTGGCTCTGCTTACCGATTCAAGCATGTAAACACGAGAGATGCCAACACAGAATTACTCCAGCAACAAAACCATAGCGATGCCTCTATGAAGTGCCAAACTCAGTCTTTGCATTGCCATACTTTTGATCCTAACATTAAGAAATTGTGGATGAACTTTACTTTGCCGGTCCGCGGCAAAATTTTCACGCGTTTACCGGTCCGCGGCACAAAAAAGGTTGGGGACCACTGCCTTACAAGATGCAACCCTAAAAAAGACAGAATGCTCAAATGTACTTGTTTTTTATAGTCGTGATATTGCTCATCACAGGTGTCAGAGCCGCATTTCCTCACAGCAGATCTTGGTTTGTTTGTGAGTGTGTGTGAGACAGAGGGATTCCTGCTAAGTGTTGAACGCATGGACCAAACAAACAAGTGTAAATACAAGTGTGAACACACCCTTAAATAGCTTGAAAGTAAAAGATGATGCAGTGCCGACTACTGTATATTGGATCCGGCAGTTATGTTGCAATACAGTGTTTTTACCATGTGTCACTATTGCTTTGTTTGTTACAGATCATTTGATATGTACTGAGTATTTATACTTTAGCGCTGCAGTCAAACATGAATAGTTGTAATGGTTGTGATTTGCTGTTATTTCTTTTGCTTTGGCATTTGTGGGATTATTGTGGGGATTCCCAGATATGGAAGAAAGCGCGTCGAGAATTCTGCTATTTTTATTATTTTTCAACATTAGAAATTCCATTGTAATTGTAACAGCCGTAGGCCAGTAAGAGTTGTGTGTGTGAACCTCACTAGCTACTGCTGCTGGAGGCTATGGTATTTACTTCCCATGCTGGAACACCGGTTCAGATCCTGGTTGGAGTGCGTTGAGTAGGACTAGTTACTATTAGTGCCGTGACCCGGACTGGAGTGAGGTTAAGGGGGGTGAGTGTAATGGACATAGGCCAGTAAGGGCTGTGTGTAAACCTCTCTCCCCTGGCCTCAAGAGGTGCTCTAATGTCTAGTGACTGACACTTGCAGCTGTTGTCTTTAACGTTCTTGTTAGCACGCACCCCTCCCTCGCTGGAGACAATGGTTTAATCCTGCTCCAAGAGGGTCGAGTAGAACCAGTTACATAATGGTGGGGAAGTTGAAAATAATTTTAATATGCAAAACTGTTACCCAATCATATCAGTGGACATTTACGTCTTGACTGCAGCATGCCTATCAAAAACGTGTTTCAAAGAGAGGATTAAAAACAGGATAGAAAATAGCTTATTACTTCTAAATCAGGATGTTTTTTATTTAAAAATATTGATAACATTTGAAGTGATCTGTAAAATGTATGAAGTGTACACTTAAATAACAACATTGAGATTTTTAGGTTGGCCATTTTGCCTTAGACCAGTAAGCAACCACCTAGCAACCACATAGCAACGTACTGACAACCACTCAGAAAGCCTCTGCTACTGGCAGACAATCGAGCAAAATAGGTGAGATTATCCCTGACATGTTCTTCAGGAAATATATTTAAAAAAAAATCTAGATCTTTTCAAAACGATTTTGCAGTGTTAACAATAACTACTAGAGTATCTTTTATTTTGACAGAAACTGCAGTAACTGTGTTTGTTTGGAAGAAAGCAAAAATGATACTATTACAGTACTGGAAGAATCACATTATATATCCTAAAACCAGCAATTACGAGTGTCTTTCCCTGACTGCTTCTACTTTTCTTGAAGGGTGTCAAAGCAGCTTTAGACGCCGACCTCATTACTCACTTCCCACCTGATTTAACTTACACTGAAGTGGCAATTGCATTTTCATAGCTCTAAACCAAAAGGTAATCTAAAGCAGAGCCCACACTATAGACACTGCCAATACACCATGCAAGAGGCATGCAAATTCTTCCACATCTCTGCTCGGATCGCCAACATCAGAGGGTTTCAGGGCAGTAAAGTCAAGGAAACCTGTAGTTCACTCAGACCGTTTTATCAAAACAAGCGTTTGCTTGAGTCTCATAATTATAGGTTAACGCACAGAGTTGGATTCAAGCATCGCTGCTCAGTAATATCCTTGAGATCTTGTTGGATTTGTGACTGTGGATCGGTTGTGCATCAGTGACATCGCCTGGGCTCTAAATGATACCAAATGTTGAAGTTTGCCCCTATTTCAAACATCAGGGTAATTGTGGGTTTGCATCAGTCAGATCTTGATTTAGACTTCAGTGCTGTCTGTCTGCACCTCATGAAGAGATCCAAGAGGTTTCACATTTTATGGTGGAAAATTAAAAGTCTTCATGCTGAGAGAGTATGAAATGCCGTTTGGTATTGTTTGCTTTGGTGGATTTTTTTTCTCCATCGTCAACTTGGAATTTGGGATATGAAATTGCTGCATACCCACTCTTCTATCTACTAAAACGTTTCATTCTGCTATATATATATATACAATATAATTTCATGTGTTCCCAATCTGCCCATCTTAGTGTTTAGACCTGAATCCCAATATAATTTCTTTATTCAGTGGAAAGCTTGAAGGCAATTAATGTTCTGTCAACATTTACTTTCTAGGAATTTCTAGGAATGCAATGGGAGATATTCTGAAAAATGTTAAAGCCTGTTTTCTCTATCAGAGTAAACTAACATAAAAAGCCATAAAAAGTGTTACTTGAAATATAATAAATAACAAATTTATTCATAAAAATGTATTATAATATGTAAAAATCCCTGCCAAAAAAAAAACCAAAAAACGAATATAAATGTGTAAAATTTTAACGAAAATAAAATAGACAAATAGCAATGAATTCAAATTACGAATAAAAAATATAACAATGACCCTGTTCTCCATAACAAAAGTATAGTGACAACAGGACAAAAAGCTCAATAACAGTAGTTTATACAATTTGTGTGCTATAGATGGCAATGCTTGAGAAATGGACTGAAAGATCAGTAAAATGCCCTCATAAGGATTCAGAAGATAAATCACAACATACTTTTATGGTGTTTTTTATGTGAAACCATATTGTTCCGTCAAAATGCTTGTGATATCATCTTATATATCACCTGGATCTACATCATCTTTTGCAGTAAACAGCTCTCAGCGAGTCGCGTATCACTCTGAAGAGTATGGAGTGACCCTTCTGCGGTCTTAACATGAGCCGTCCTGCTCTGAGCACACGGTTCCAGCGGTGTCAGGCCCCGCTGCATGCTGGGAAGATTGAGAGGGTGAGAGTGATGAGGTGGAACAAAGTCACTCACACACGTGTGTTTGTTTAGGATTTGGCTCTCTGGAGCTTCCAGCGAAGGTGTCAGAATGGAGCCTCACTTCTGTTTCACACGTCCTTTTTCTGAAACTAGAGTGCATGTCATGCTGAACTCAAGAATAATGATGAAAGTGTTGCTGCGGTTAAGTGCAAACTGCATGTTCAAACTTTAGTTAAAACCAAAACCAGTAAAATTTCATTATTCCAACTTGTAGGACCATGATAATAAAATAAATTAATGTGTAAAATTACACACTTTGTGTGTTTTTGGCACCATCTTTTGTGTGTTTGACGCTCTGTCTGACATCCAGTTTTCTATCTTTCTGTGCGCTTGCTTCGGATGTGTGTGCTCAGAAAACCTGAACATTTTAGTCTAATATGGCTTTAAAACATGCAGATGTTAGATATTACTTTTATGTTGAAGAACTGCAATGTCACGTGAGCTTGACTGCGATAGAGATGATAATCAAACCCAAACAGATGTTTTAGTTTTTTGGCAGAGTATCTGAGGCACAGGCTATAAAGGCTCTGCCTTCTTCTGGAAAGGATGTCATATTTCGTCATATTTGCGTTGTTTTAGTTTTGTACTCTGGATTGTTTTTTTCATCCAATGTTTTTGAGAAGACACTGCATCTTTAAAAAAATTAAATACATTTAAATAAAAGGAAATCCCCCTTTATAGTTAAACTTCGCAGAGAATGATAGTTTTGTCCTAAACACATTGATTAATTAAAGGATGGGCGAAATAAGCAAAGTGAGTTCATACTGACACTTTTGTTTCGGACTTAAGAAACACCCCATTGACTGATTCAACAAAATCTACAAACTTCATCAAAGATTTGCTTTATTATCCAAGTGATTGATTAAGAAACTACCATAGAGTTTTCCTGTAGCTCAAACAGTAGAGTGTGGTGCTTGCAACGCTAAGATCATGGGTTTGAGTCCCATGGAAAGCAAGAACTGATCAGATTGTCAATGTGTTTCTTGAATGCAATACAAGTCGCTTTGGATAAAAAGCGTCTGCCAAATACAGAAATGTAAATAGTGACTGTGACACTCAGTTACATCCATAACCAAACAGATTTTATGCATGCGCATCAGAAAATTGTTGTTTCATGGTTTCTAAGTGCTTTCCGACCACCGTCTCTGATATAGCAATGTTTGTGGTGACCGAACGACTGAGTTTTGGATCTTGGCACTCATATCTTCTCTTCAGCTCTTCAATCTATCCTACAATCTCCTTAGTTAAAAGGAATCCAAAATGTACTATGGCGTGCAGTTTCCATCAAAACAACATATACAAGGTGGACATTTTATTTATCCATTTTTTCAAAATTGGATACTGTTATGTGCATGCATGTTTTAATGAATATTTTCTTTAAGAAGCTTGTAATTGTGATACTGCAGCATTTTTTATTTTTATGTTTTGTTGCAGCTCCAGCGTCATCCGATATTTAAACTTGGTTTTAACAGGAAGATTACCCACAGGAGGGCAGTGTTTCATAAAATTTGCCCATGGCTTGGCACAGACCTGACCTTGAAGCAGGAAGGAGGGGATGCTGCATTTGAGGTCTTACATTCATTCAGAGATGGTTTCACACGTACGTATGCACGCGCACACACACGCACTCACTCACTCACTTTTCCCTCTGATAAATTAGTGATAGTGTCATGCTTATCAGATTCAGTGTCATGCTTAACCATGTTTGTTTGACATTATGGACAAAAGACACTGATCCAGGAACACAACCTACTTTGCAACTTCACAGTCACATCTTTTCAGCAAAGAACAGAGGATGAATCATGATCTTACAGGTGTGATCAGTAGTGTTATAGTCAAGATCATCTAAACCGAGACCAAGACAAGACCAGAGTGTGTGGACACCAAGACCAGACCAACACCTTGTGGGGTTGAGAGAAAGACAAGATCAAGACAAAAATTTTGACATGATTGAATTTTAGGCAGTAAGTTTCAATTCAAATCACATTATTGATGTTAACAAATAAATCAGACAATGCACCAGCAATGTAGTGGTATCCTCGCAGTCGTGATCTCCAGATAACATCCTGAGTCCTCTTAGTCTGAGACCGAGGCCTTCAAAAAATGGTCTGGAGACTAAGACCGGTCTTAAGTAAGACAACACTAGCGCTCAGCTTTAGATAACATCTCTATGCATTAGTTCCGCCCTCCTCTTATATAGTGTGTCGTTTACTGCCAGTGCGCTGGAGGTGTTTAAGGATTGCACCCCACCGCCTCCGTGTTCCCGTGAGCTTCACACTTCATTTGTACGGAAACCTCCCAGCGGCAGCAAATACTTCACGAGCGCTGCCAGCATAAATCATCAGGCCCGACAAGCCAGTCTGCAACCTTCAGACAGCCATGGGACACTAAGGGTCTCTATTTTCAGATGTCCTGTAGGTTCCACCCTGTTAAAGGCGTCGGGACATTGTCCTTGGCACACCTCCAGCCAAACTGGGACAGCACTATGCAGATTTGATTGCTTGTGAAGTGATTTGGAGCAACAAGGGGCTTAACTGTATGAGAAATGAGTGACCCTTACAACACGCTGTGAAACCAGAAGCCTCCTATTTCATCCAGAGAGAACTAAAGGAAATGATGCGTAAATCAGTGTTTCTTCTGTTCAGTTCGCATTTAAAAAAGACGTTCAATGAAATTTAATTCAATTAAATTCAAACGTTTACCCAATGAAATGGCGTAAAATTGCGGCCTATGTGATGAAAACCCATTTCAAAACTATTTTATCTTAGAATTTATTTATACATTATTGTTGTATTGCTGTTTTGGTTCTGGTATATGGGTTTTAGTCATGTAATCCCAGTGCAAATTGATTTAGTAAACGTTCATTTTAAAATTAAAAGTGATTATAATAATAATTAATTAATAATAATAATTAGTTACATTTATATAGTGCTTTTCCAGAGCTCAAATTCGCAAGTGAGGCTAAATCATGTCACTAGGCTTGTTGATTTTCTTAGATTTGGGTTTAATGTATTGTATTGTAAGCCATGACATTATGTTAGTTGAATTCTTGATTTTTATCACAAGCAATCAAATAATTTTTTTGTGGAAGCACGTTCACTTAATAACTGTGCATGTCTTGTGACTTTTTCTTATTTTAGACTTTATCTCGCATTTACCCATTTTAGATTTTACTATGAGGTGGAAAATTGTATGGAAACAAGAAACAGTAAGACCCGTTTATCGGTAACCACTCTGAGTTTTGTCTCAAAAAGGCCAGAGATGATGTTCCTTATTCTTAGATCTTCCAAGTTTTTGGCTTTTGCGTTATCTCTACTTGTTTCTTTCAACTGAAAACCATCTGGCAACGAGCCAACCCACAAATGAAAACAGAATCGGAGAACTTTTATCAATTAGCCTTGATAAAGATGACAGAACATTGAGCACAATGTTCATTTTCAAAAGGAAACACACGTGTTTTGTCTTAAAACAATGTAATAGTGTCGAGCCCGCTCTAAGTAGCGCTAAATAAGCCCATTGAGTCGTTTCCTGGCTGAGGTGATCCAAACCAAACATTGATCCAAGCTGAACTCATGGATGTTTGCGTTCATTGATAGGGCCGTTTAAAGACCCTCAGTGCAGGTTTAGACAAACAGCTGGCATTTGAACAGCTCACAGCATTAACCGATCTGTTTCATCTGACACATTAACGTGCATTAATCATCACGTGCTGCATAATGGAGCATTGAAGTGTGTGTTTGGAAAGTCTTTGGTGGAAATTTAGAGTATAGTCAGGAAAAGTGACAGGAAATCATATAAAATCTCATGGAGATTTGGGCCTACACATTCTGGCAAGATATGCACAGATAAGGCCTGTTCAACAAACCGACTCGAAGATGTTTAAACACTGCTATGCTCTTCGAGTTAAAGTGCCATTGCACAATGGATGAAAACCTCTCATGGATTATCTCGGCTTTTCATCAGAGCTGCTCTGAAAGCCCTATTTATTTTCATTTGCGGCGTATGACGGGGAAGTGTAACGCAACATGCAGACCGGCTATATCTTTCATTCTTTGCAAAGATTAAGAAGTGCAAACTCATAGAACACAGACAAGCAGAGTACAACCGTAGTTCTGTTCAGTGTCAGTTCAATTCAGTGGCTTCTGATATAGTTATACTTACAGTAGTTCAATTCAGTTTGATAGTTCAGTTCAACAAAACTGTTGGCAAATTTCATTTCGAACTGAAGCAGATGTTCCATTATGTTTTTATTTTCAGACAGTTTCAATTCACGTCACTTCAACACAATTTGATTAAGTTCAGTTCATCTTACAAAACTGAAGGCTAAATGTCATTTCTTTCCTGTTGTATTTAGCTGTGTCAGGATTCTGGGAAGGATGAGCAAGGACCCAATCGCAGGGGGAAGGTTTCTTTGTTGAAAAAGTAAAAAACAAGACACAAACAAAACCACCCCAAAGGGGGGAAAAGGGGGGACTAGGACCTGGGGATACCTGGGGTCTCATTTATAAAGCATGCGTACGCACAATACGGGACTGGAAACGTACGTACGTCAGTTTCCACGCAAAGGTTGTGATCTATAAAAAACAAACTTGACGGGAGAATGTGCGCACCTTTAAGCAAACTTTTAGCTGCGCGTATGCACATTGTGGAGACTTGGCGACACAGATGGTGAGGTTTTATAAATCTGAATATTTTTTGGCGTATGCCATTTTTGGCTTTTGGGTGCACGTAAACTTGTAGTAGGGATCCTACGTACAGTTTTATAAATGAGACCCCTGGACAGACGACAATGAAGCAGCACAGGACAGCAAACACAAAGGGATTAAATACACACAGGAGGAAGGATAATTAATAAGGGATCGTTGGGATCAATCAAATAACATTGGGATCAATCAACTAATAACAGTTGGGATCAATCAAAGTTAACCAGGAGAACAAGGTGGGTGGTTTCACAGTGACAAGACACAAACACGCAGCGGACGCGTATCGCCACATGTTCACATGAACATGAAGACAGCGTGCAGCTGGTGAAAACCAAACTGCGCGCGCCACGAAAACACAGCATGAAAGAACGCAGCCAATGTAAACACGAACCTCGTGCTTACAACACCGCACAAAGACATGCGCGCGGTTCAAGCAGAGCTCGACATAACGTAGAGTGCGCGAAAACGAGCAACCACTCAACTTGCGCGCTCACGACAAGAACGAACACACGGGCCATGAATGCCCGAATCCCAACACAAAACCAAAACTGAACCAGAACAAAGTATCGGGACCGGACATCATAACCCACACACAAGACGCTACACTGACAAGAGCACGCGCAGCTCGAACCGTCGAATCCGCGCACACACACATAACTCGAGACATTACGGTAGTGTCAGAGCTCTGCCACAACAATAAGAAATGACTAGATTTGAGCTATGCTGAGTTAGTTTGGTTCAGTTCATTTGAGTTCAGCTATGTTTATTTCTATTGAATTTAATTTGTTTCAGCTCTATTTATTCAGGGGTTTTTCCAGTTCTGTTATTTCTGACCGATGACTGAATACTTCCAATGAAACATGCATTATCTATGAAGCTGCTTTGAAATAATGTGTTATTTATTAGAATATATATTAGAATTGAATTCAGCTCAATTCCGTTCGGTTAAGATCAGTTTAGTTAAGTTAGTCATTTCTAACTGTAGCAGATGCTCCATGTTTTCATTTCCACTCAGATGTTCAATTTTGTTGAGCTAAATTCACTTGAGTTCATTTAGGGTCAGTTCAACAAAACTGCTGATGGCTAAATGTCATCGTTTTTTTTAAAGTTTTTTTTGTTATCAGTTCAATTTGATTCAATTTGAAGTTCAATAAAATTAATTTAAGTTCACCACAGCTAAGTTTAGCTCCTTTAAATTGAATTGAAATGTTCTGTTCTGTTCTGTTCTGTTCTGTTCAATTCAATTCAATTCAGTTCAATACGGTTGAGTTGAGTTCAGCTAAGTTCAATTTAATGGAGTTCCATGAAACTGCTGGCTGCCGAACAGCATTTTTAAATGGAACAGATTGTGAACATGTTTTAGTGACTCAGATACAGACGTTTAATGAAGTACTTCCTTGATGATTAGCTCTTGTTGGTCGAAGGGGTTTTTCCATGGCAGCCATATAATACAGAGAACTGTCAACCCAGCAGTGCCTGGGGTTGTTTTTAACCTTAGCTCAGTGAAACAGCAGTGAAAGTAGTTTTTCTTGCTCCCCTTGGTGCTTCCAACACAAGTTCAAGTTTTGTAGGAAGCACCTGCTCTTGAGGTGTTTTTAATAGAGTCAATCATGATGGCAAGACTTTTTATTATGATTATTTATCATGATTATTTATTTTAAAAAGGGATAGATTTATAACGTGTATGCAGTTGCATAATATTTGGTTCTAGAAAAGGACAAATTCATTTTTTTTCATAATGCAATGCAATTCTGGTCAACCCATATTTGATCTATTCCTTCAAACTTCTCTACAAAAAATTGCACGTTTGTGTCGCTCAAACTCTTATCTTTCCCCTTAATGAAATGAAAAACAAAACAACGATTTATAACAAAAAAAAGCCATTTTTATTCTCAAAGACAAATGATACAATCATCAAAAATCTCACGATATTTTTTACTGGATTGTTTGTCCCATACAAACAGGTTAAAGTTTCACAAACTGGACTATTGAAACTGAAACATCTGTACAGTATGTGCAAGAAAGTTGTTTACAAACAAAGCAAATGATGCATATTTCAATAGCATTGTTTCCAGGGTTCAGAAACGAAAATAACAAAGCGCAAAATATGTTGCGGAAGCATTTGGTTTTCTTCATATTTAGATTGACCTTGCATACTGGCAATATAAATGAAATTTGCAAAATTCTCTGAACGTCTGTGACAATGACTAAATGCTTGCTTGTTTTAATATAGAGAAACAGTCCGATGGAAGGAATCTCTGCTACTTGACTCAGAAGTTGTTGTAAGACTCTACATAAAAAGGGTGAATAAAAAAAAAAACCATAGTAAATAGCTCAAAAGCATATAAATATTTTGGCCCTGTGACATGTTTGATTAAGACAGACCAATGTTGTTCTTGTGTTATCAGGCATAAAAAGTTAACAGTGCAGAGGTTCTTTACATGTGCAGTTTCCTGCTTGCAGTTTTTGTAAACATTCTGTAAACATAAACGCTCTCCTCACTTCCAGAAGACACCATGGTAAAGAAAAGGCAAACTCAAATAGTGGGCCAGTTAAGGACAGCAGTGTAAGTGTTGTTTTGTGACCGAACTCAATGGGATTTAATACTGTACAGACAAACACACACAGCTCAGTTTAGTTGCTTTAACAATTTGTATTCTTTGGGTGAATCTTCTCAAAACCGACCAAGGACATGTTCAGGTTATATTTACTCGCAAAAATCAAAGGGCGAAAAACGCGCCATGTGAAGTTTAGGTCCATGTTTGGCATTGAGACTATTTTCATTATTATTAATGCATATTTATTAAAAAGTTGTAGTTTTTTTGCATTGGATTGATGCTAATTTAGATGATTATGTGCAAACAGAAAGAACGTTTTCTTATTGTCAACATCATTACGCAAAAAACAAAATAACTTCTTGAGTATAATATAACCTGGACATTTATTGCTGTTCTTTATATCATTTGTTTGACATCCCTTTTAATAGAAGAAGTGCTTTTACACACACACAAATCGAAATAAAACAGACTAGTTTCAGAAGGGTGCTGCCAGCAGCCTGTTAACTTACATTTGGACAAACATTCGATCAAGTGCCAACTAAAAAGTGTACAGGAAGCCACACCATTGCAAATATAATCGTTGCCTTATCAGTGATATTTTCATCCCATTGTGTTACGGTTTGTTGACCAATAAATAAAGTCTAGAAATAGAGATGATAAGCTTTTCCGGTAAACGTCCATTTGTGTAATGAAATTTGATTGTCTGTTCGGTATAACGTTTGCTCGCGGCCCTTCTCATCACAAACAGTTCATTTGCCAGCACTTCTATTAGAGATTTGCTTGTTTTCATGCGTTGTCTAAAATGTCTTTTGATTATATCGTACCTCAAGAACATCAGCACACAGCAAAGAGACGTTTCAGAGTTTGATTGTTGTTTGCATAGCGTTTAACTAACCTACAAAGTGCAGTTAACCATCCAGTTATATAAGACAAGGCCGATGATTATATTGATTTCATATCTGCACAAAGGACTGAAACTGGTCGGTTTGCAAATGCATGCGCGAGATTTTCAGATGGCAGAGATTTAGGCCACTGCTGCAAGAGTTTGGTCGTTCTTGTAGTCATCAAAAACATTCAATAAAAATTACATCTAAAATAAATTAACTTGCTAAACATTGGATACCAAAATAAAACAAGTGGAGAGTGCGGCGCGTCACCTCTCTTGACATTAGTTTGTACATTTATTGATTGTTTTTGTCATGGATGTCACAGATTTTCTCAGTCTAAAGCATTTCTCGATGTCGTAAAGCTTGCTACTTCATGTTATTATTATGAAATGTTTCAGACTGAGATGTTATTCTGAGAAACACCCACAAACATTTGATTATATCAATATAGTCCTACAAGGAAATATCCTTCCTTCATTGCTTGCGTACCATTGGATTTTTCGTTTTGGTTGCTTTACAACAACAATAACAATAATAATAATAACAAAACATTTAAATTACAAAACGAGTAACTATTTCATTAAGTTATTAATAGATGTCCCAAAAAATAATATTCAAACGTCTTAAATTTTGTCCCTCTAAACACATTGCATAATTTAAAGTTTATATGGCTTGTATTGCTTCTCAATCAGTACCGTTTGCTACCGTTTCATACATAAATTAAAGTAATCCGAGGGAGTTCGCCAGTACCGTGTCAAATAGCTGACTTCTAACACGCATAAATAAAACAAATTGCTTTCAGTGTTAAGAAATGCTAAATTAGACCGTGTTAGTATAAAAATATTCCGAGCCAATATTGTGTATGCATTCCTATTGCAATGAAAGTTTACTCTAGGACAGGTAAAGGGCTAGTTCATCCAAAAAGCGTTCATTTTTGAGTGAGCTATTCCTTTAAACTCAGCGACTAGCGTACCGCCGGTCGCCGACGTGGAATGTCACATGAATCAGACTAATGCCGTAAATCGTCATCTGTGTTAGAGAATGAAGAAAGCATCAGTGTAGTCATAAAATACACTGCAAGCGCTCAACAACGAGTACCAATGAGTTTGTGCTTCAAATCCGATCATGCTTACATGCAACTGTCTCTCGCACTCTGTCTTTAAGGCTAACAGTGCTGCGTTGAGGTCTCGTCTCAATAGGGTCGCCAGACGGACTCGTCCATCCTGCCACTGGAGTTGAGGACGGTGGGCGAGCTGCTGTGGCTGCCGTCTGCCTCGCCTCCGTCCGTCTGATTGGGCAGGTTGGGGTTGATGAGGGTGCTGCCGGTGGACGCGCTAGTGCAAGGCGGCAGCATCCTGGAGGGGGACCGGTCTCCGCCCGGAACCATTGAGAACTGGTACGAGCCGGATGAGGCGCCGTAGTAGAGATAGGGCGTGCTGCTGGTCTGGAAGGGCCCACTTTGGTTCTGGGTGGAGCCGGGGTATGGCGGAGGCAGGTAGGTGTGGTAGTGGGTGGTGGTGGACATGCCCAGAGACATGCCGGAGGTGACCGGTGTGGGGGTGTACGTGAAGGTCGCAGGATAGTGCATTCTGGGACTGGGGAAACGGCTTTCTGTGAGTGTGGACAGGCCGGGAAACTGGCGCTCAAACTGGCGCGGGTCGGCCGAGAACGGACTGAGATCCGACGTACCTGGTGAGAGAGAGAGAGAGAGAGAGAGAAAGTCTTATCTCAGTGCGGTACAAAAATCTGGGAACCGTAAAATCTTTTACTGTAGCTATTATGCTTTGTTTTGTTTTAGGTGTGCTTTTAAACTTTATAATTTTTTAATTTTACTCCTTGTTTTTGTATCAGATAATACTCTGATTATAAAAGTAACTACAATAATCCGATATTTATAGATTTGTATGTATTTTTCATCAAAGTTTATATTACTTTTACTGCCTTATTTAACTTCATTCGACTCTTCTGATGCAGAATCTGAGATATTTAATTTTCTGTGTTTTATTTTTTTAATTTGATGAAATTGTGATGACAGGCGATTGAAATTCAGAAGTTATTTCTGTTCGATCATGAAATAGATCACTACTAAAACTTATTGTCTAATGGCTTTCAGTCTTTTTTTTTCTTTTGGTAACACTTTATTGTTACATGTGTTACATAGTTACTATTGTGTTGTGTAAATTATACATAATTAAATGCAACTAAACCAAACCAAACCCTATAGAAAGTAAATGTACTTATTAAATATTACCAAGTATGTAAATGTATAATTACACTGTAACAAAAACATCTTAAAATAAAGTAAAACCTTTCTTTTTTTGTAGTTAAATAATTAGTTGTGTGAAATTCTAGTAACTTAAACTCTATTCAACTCGGTTTTATTTTAAGTAAACTCATTCGCTCACCTTTAACATCCAATTTTAGGTGCCTGCTTTTGTACCAGATTATAAAAGCAAATTATATAATTTGATATTTATAGGGTTGTAAAGACACAGCCCCTTTAAATAGAATCGAAATAGTTTGTGTTAGTAGTTTGTAAAAGACTATCTTAACTGTGAACACTTTAAATGATGAGAAGCTTTAATCCTGAGTTTCAGACAAGCTTCACCCACACAAACAGAGACTGACATGAATAAAGGGACATTGTTAAATCCGACAGAAGAGGGCGCTGTCAAACCTCATTTACATACAACTCAAAGAAGCTAGCCTGTCAACACAAAACTCCCCTTTATAAACTGCATTACATTTTGCTTCACAATAATGAAATAGTCATGTGAAAGATAATGGCAGTAATAATCAAGAGGCTCTGCCAAACAGTTTCATTAGAGTGAAGACAATTTTCTCTTTGTTATTATAAATGATCCGAGTCAGTGAATGAGAAATCCCAAAGCAAGAGCAAGGAAACAAGTTCACGTTGTCCACAAACACACTGTAAAGTCTCAGGAGTTACACATGCTTTTAAATACGGGAGTGAATCCCCTAAACAAGTTTGGGTTCCTCACGCTTTCACTTCTGGCTTGCTTATTTGGGGACACTTAAGATTCAACAATATTACGGATCTGACTTTACTGACGCTGCTGTTTGAGAACTGAACTGAGCTGGACGATGAAAAAACCTGTGCAGAACTGCTCTATAGATGGAATTTAATTATTGATGACCTTTATAATGGGACTGAATCAACACTGAACTGAATTGACAACCTATCGGCTATAATTCACCATTAAACATTAGTTTTGGATTGATCTATTTTTAAAGTTTACATTTAAAAAAAGCTGTTTCATAAGAAAAGCCGTGGACAATGGGACGATAGATATGATCTTCCCAATAATAAGACCTCATGGATTGACAACATGTAACCATAGCAACGGTCTGGCATCTCACATGTTTTTTTACCAAATTAATATTACAACCATAGATATGTCTGCAACCAGAGTTAGACGCATGTATGATATGTATATATGCGCAAATACATATGTATATAAATATGAAAAAGACTTCAGCAGATGATTTAGCTAAAATAATACAATACAACAACACAAATTAAAAAGTTACATAGTACAAGTAAATAAAATAAAATAATAAAAGTAAATAAAATAAAAATATTAAAAGTGTCATATAGTAAAAATATGTAATTTTGAGTTAATAATGCATATAAAAACGCAAATTAATCAAAAAGGTTTTATGGAATTAATTTTTTCTTAAAGCGACCCAGTTTACGGAGTTAATAAATTCATATTTTGCTCTTTTTCGATATTTAAATCATTTGAATTGATCTCAGCTCTTGGGTTTCTTCTTATGTGTGGTTTTTCTAGACTCACACCTCTTTCCCTGTCATTTTTCTCACACATTAAAGATTATTGCTGTGAATGCGGTTGTGAAACACCTGCATTGTTTGGTTGTGGAATGCAGTTGTCACTCCTGTTCATTGCTGATCTGAGTGTGTACAGAACACGATAAAACACTAAAAGTTGAACCGCGGATCGAAGGAATGTAATTAATTAAAAGGCAATAAATATGAACTAATAAGCAACTGATGAGAAAATGACTCATCTTGTTTGTCATCGTTTTAATTACTTTAGTAAAACATAAACATTCATTCAATATTTGCATATTTGCTCAACGCTTGGGTTGATTCGAGGTAAGGAGGAAGACTCATGCTGCAAAAATGTTACCGATCAATATGCAAACGAAGTGTCAGGCGGTGCTGACGAGCTTCTGAAGGGTTCTGACACTTGCACTGCTGGCTGTTTGTTTCTTCACTGAAGGTTGGCCAGGGGTTTGTGTGTGAATGCGTCGTGTGCACTCACGCTCGCATGCACAAACACACGCATCCTCGAATTTATATGAATATCAAAGAGAAATGTCGGAATAAACTAGGAGCGCACATGGAAACGCTTAGAGGAAAAAACAGTTTCCACAGGATGCATAATGAGCAGTCTCAGATGTGGTGGCATGTCTGCGATTAGCCAAAGAGAAGGGCCGATCCTCTCTCTTAGAACCACAAGATGTTTTTAAATTATAAACCACTAATGGGCTGTGACTCCCAGAACCCCAGGAGAGAGAATCCCAGAGGAACGTCTTATCATCTCCTCATCTCCACATCTGTCTATTTTTGCACTGTGTTTTCATCATGATCTGCTTTTCAAATGGAGCCGCCTGCTAAATTAAAGAGTATAAACAAACAATCCCAAACTCCTCTCCTCTTTTCCTTTCCATTCCATTCTATTTCCCCTTTCTTTTCTTTTCTTTTCCTTTCCCATTTCAATTTCCCCTTTTCTTTACAAATTTAAATTGTTTCCTTTGTTCTCCTTTTTCTTTCCTTTTTTCAAACAAACTAAAATATGTTTCTTTCTGTTCCTCCTTTTCTTGACTTTCTATTTCAGTTTTGAATTCCCATTTCTTTTATTTCAAACAAACCAACGTATTTTCCATTTTCAGTTTCACCTTATTTTTCCAGACCAAAATCCTCTCCTCTCCTCTCCTCTCCTCTCCTCTCCTCTCCTCTCCTCTCCTCTCCTCTCCTCTCCTCTCCTCTCCTCTCCTCTCCTTTCCTTTCCCATTTCAAACAAACAAAGATATTTTCCATGCCATTTCCCCATTCCTGACCTTTCCTGTTTCAGTTTCCCCTTTTTTCCCCTTTACTTCAATAATCAAACCTAAATCCTTTCCTTTCCTTTCCTTTCCTTTCCTTTCCTTTCCTTTCCTTTCCTTTCCTTTCCTTTCCTTTCATTTCCTTTCCTTTCCTTTCCATTCATTTCCTTTCCGTTCAGTTCCTTTCCTTTCCTTTCCCATTTAAACAAAAAAAAGATACAGTAATACCTCAGTTTACGAGTTTAATTCGTTCCCAGAGCGAGCTCGTAAACCAAAATGCTCGTACACCAAAACAATTTCCCCATAAGAATGCACTAAAAATCAATTAATTCGTTCCACATGACCATAAATGCCCATTTAAAAAATTTTTGGGGGGATTTTACGCTATTAATTAGTTAAAATTATAACCATTAAGATCTCATATAAATACGAATTAATAATTGACAAGTAAACAATAAAAATACTTGACAATTTACTTTAAAGCACTTTAGCTTAGCCATGATGGAGACGAGAGGAGGGGGGAGTTTACTGTCAGCTAGGGAAAACACAAAACCCAGATTCAAGTGCAAATTAGTGAATTTATTATAATAGTGCAGAAAACAAACCATTTCCTGTGGAGCAAGGCTGAAGTAATAATCCAGAGTGAATGTCATGGAGCGCAAGCAAACGTGTGCGACAGCGTGCGCGCGAGCAAACGGCAGGGACAGCGTGCGCGCGAGCAAACGGCAGGGACAGCGCACGCGCGAGCAAATGGGTGGGACAGCAGAAGACAGGAGAATCAGGTGCGTGAGATGATGGCTGCTGCAGTGATCAGTGACCACGCACCCCCCCCCCCCCCCCACACACACACACACACACACTCAGGCAGAACTAGGAGACAATGAATTCATTGAATTCATGAATTCATTCATTCATGAACCCTGACAGTTACTGCTTAGAGGTACTTCAGAGGTACTGAACAATAGCGATCACAATTAATTAATGTTTATAACAGGAGGTAAAACCGCTGTAAATCACTTATAAAAGTATCACTGTGGTGAATGATGCAGCCAAACCAAGCGACGCTGAGAGAATGAATGAGTGAAGGGGTGATAAAGGGGTTGGAACCTCCTGACTGTGTTATGAGCGGCTGTGTTTAAGATATTTCTAGTAAAAATGCGCGCAACCTGCTGAGCGTTAGGACTTTTTCCACACAAAACATGCACGTGGGTGAGGGAAAATGTTTCTCGTACACCGATACAATGCTCGTACACCGATTCGACCCTCCATGCTCGTACACCGATTTGCTCGTATACCAAGTCGCTCGTAAACCGAGGTATTACTGTATTTTCCTTTCCATTTCCCCTTTACTTCAATAATCAAACCAAAATCATTTCATTTAATTTCCTTTCCTTCCCTTCCCTTCCCTTCCCTTCCCTTTCCTTTCCTATCCTTTCCTTTCCCATTTCAAAGAAACAAAGATGTTTTCCTTTCCATTTTCCCATTCCTGGTTGTTCCCATTTCAGTTTCCCCCTTTCTTTCCTTTACTTCAACCAAAATCTATTTAGTTTAGTTTCTCCCTGCCTTGTCTTCCTATTTCCCGATTTCCTTTCCCATTTCCCCTTTCCGTTTCCAGTTCCATTCCTAGTTTTCTTTCCGTCAAACGCTCTCTCATCTAATCTGATCTCCTCTCTCCTCTCAGCATGTTGTTGAGGTAAAGTGCTTTTTTATGGCGATGAATCCAGCGTCAGCGTCTCTCTCATCAGCGGGTCTGCTGGTTTCGGTCGCGTGTCGTCCGCGAGCTTTTCTTTATGAGTGACGGCTCGGCAAACTTTATAGAACATGTGTGGCCAATTATGAGCAGATTGTCTCTCCACATTATCAACTCTTGACATTTCAAACCAAACAAAAGAGACACTTCAGGCAGACAGAGCAGAAGAGAGGAGACCCAAGTCACATTTCCAAAACAATGACAGAAATTCACATATACAACCTTCAATCACCATTAAAATCCCTCTTCGCTGCAGACATTCACGAGAATCAACCCATTATGCTATCAGCTCTTGCCAGACCCTTTTTGGCTAAACTTAATACATCATCAATCACTTTGTATTACAGAAATGGTGTGGTCTAGTAGCTGAAGCTCAAGGCTGGTAACCAAGAGGACTGTGCTAAACTATCTCTGGTGTGATCTTGTGACCTTTGACCTCTGGTTGCTTCAGGGCTGCCTGCTTACTTGAAGAAGACACATTAAGAAGTATGGAAACCATGCATCTTCTTTTCAAATGTTTAAGGCCAGTAATACTTTTATTCAGCAAGGAAGCATTAAATTGATCAAAAATGACTATCAAGACATTTAGAAATTGTCAAATAAATGCTGTTCTTTTCATCACCAAATCCTGAAAAAATGTATATTAGTTTCCACAAAAATATAAATCAGCAAACACTAATGAAGATGATAATAATAATAATAATAATAATAATAATAATAATAATAATAATAATAATAATAATAATAATAATAATAATAATAATAATAATAATAATACATATTTATTGAGAATTTAAAAGCTGGTCAATAAATCAATACAGCGTTGGTCACAGGAATAAATAAAAAAACAAATAAATAACTTATTTATAAACCGTATTTATAAATATACATATATATATAATTTTATTTTATTTTTTATTTATTTATTTATTTATTTATTTTACTATATATGAATATATATATATATATATATATATATATATATACACACATATATATATATATATATATATATATATATATATATATATATGTATATTACATTTTTATAAAATGTTTTCTATTGTAATATATATATATATATATATATATATATATATATATATATATATATATATATATATATATATATATATATGTATTACAATAGAAAACAGTTTAAATGTTGATAATAAATCAAAATATTACTTTACATATAAAATCATGGTGCTTTTTTAAAAGGGTAATCATTCGGTATCGTATCAAAATACCTTGTATTACCATTTAAACATGATGATTGAGAGCCAGTGTAAATGTCAAAGCTCCATATTTTGCAGACACGCACCGAAGAGTACAGGATCCTTAGGATACATTAGTTTGGCAGATGTTTTTATCCAAAGCTCCTTTTTTTATTTATCAAGGTATATGTTTGATCCATTTATGCATTATGTGTCATTGCATATTTCAAAGTGCTGTGCTTTTAAATCACCATCTTTAAACAGACTTTCACAACCAGGAAAATCAAAGCTCTCTACGGTCCTCCAGTCTCCTGTGATCCCAATCTGATAATTCATCGCTGTCTGTGTCTGTGTAATATTATTCATGCCTTCATCTGCGTCCTTATCAGTCACCAGTTCTTTGGCTGAAAGGTGTAACACGAGCCCACGGTGGAGAAGAATGGCCACGCCGCAGAGCAGCTGCAGAGGGTGCGATGTGTTCGGGACGCGTCTCCCCGAAGCGGAGCCATTCAGCAGCGCTCCGAGGAAGAATAGGGGGCGTTAGGACCAAGAGGTGCGTGTGTCTCTTTGAGGAAAGAACAAAGGCTGACATCTCCAAGATGAAAGCCGGGTGAAATCTAAACTAATCAAACCCAACGAGGCAGCTGGCCGGGGTTCAAAAAGCAGCCACACCAAGAAGTCATTTAAACTTTCACATTCGCTTCAGGCTCAAAGAAATCAGTTAGGGTGGGGAGCCAAAAGAAAGAAGAAAAAAAAGAAAAAAGAAAGAGTTCAAAAACCAACCTGGCGGAGAGTCAAACAGGTGTATTAAAGAAAATGTACACGCTGTGTGTTTGTTTCAGAATGAACCGCAATCTGGTGCCTATTTCATTAATAAAGGCACAGTCACAGCAAACCCGTCCAAAGGCTTGGACGCAAGAGCATTAGGGTAGCTGACGAGAAATATTTTTGGAGAGCTAGACCCCATCTAAAAGTGCTTTAAACAGCATTCTTTTGTAATTATTGTGCGTGCAACTGTTAGCAGCTCATATGAACTGAAATGCAAGTTTAACTCTTTCCCCGCCATTGACAGAAATTTTCACCATGCCTGTTTTCACTGTTATATGGTATGGGGCGCAATAACATATCTTCTAAAAAGAAGCTGAAAAAAGTGATAGTACTTGTGAGCAGATGTAAAACAATGCGGACAGGCAATCAACATTAAACGGCATTTAAATCAAAACTGATAATGTTACTGAATGAAATGCAGACTCAGGACGAGCTTTAGGACTCTGAAGCTTTGGGGATGTTGATGAACTTGATCTTTTCTCAGCTTTTTGTTGCTTTTTGTTGCTTTTAATGTCTTACCAACATTTAAGTGTTGATAAAAAAGAATGCATGAAGCTAAAATAAAAAAATTAAAGCAGAGGGTTCTTTCTTTTGATATATTGCATGTGTTTTTTTTTTGAAAAATGATTAAAAATGCTAGCGGGAACGAGTGAAAACATACAAATTCCAAATAACATTTCAATATGCATTGCACTGAAGGATCAAAAAGTTTGTATTTTTTTTTCTTCTGAAATCAGTTACAGAACTTATGACACACTTTCCCTGAATTAATATAAAATTGTACCTAAAATCCCAAAGTCCATGGACACATTATGCGGGGAATACCCGCTACCTTTTGTGGTCCATGAGTCAGAAACAGGCATTTCAAAAGAGAGTTGAGTTCAAAGACTCCATTGGAGAGGAAGGGCGTTAGAGGAGATATTCTTTCAAATGCTCTCTATTTTTAAAGGTGCGATTGCTTGGAAGACATTTGCCCACAGGCGACGTAACAAACGCTTATAAAGCAGAAAGTTAACGCTGGAAAAATGCTTTGATTCGGCTTCAGCGGAGAAAGAAGCAAATGAGTGTTTGGACAATTGTTCACGGCTAACGTGATCAGCTAAGAAAGTAAATACAGACACTCTATTTCCCACATTTTTTAAACGAGTTTGGCTGAGAGTGCGATAGACAAACGGGAGAGCTTTATTGCTCCGAGGTTGCTCTTTTATGGCTCAGTTATGATTCATGTAGAGTCAACAAGTGAAACGCCATGCAACTCATTACTTCTGCAATCTGACGTGCATCTGTGTGAAACAAGATATTCAATGCTGAAAAAGGTAGGGCGGGGCTTGATTTTTATCCATCTCTAATTGATTGGGTTATAAAAATGAGAAGTGTCCATTTGTTAATCTCATTGCCGTTTGAGATAATAAAGGTCTTCTTCGGGTTTACCTGAGAGGCGTCTTGGCACGTCGCTGATGGTGGGCAGGCCCGTGGCGCGGGTGGAGGACAGCGGGGTGGTGGAGTGGATGGAGGGAGATGTCATCTGGCTCAGGTAGGGAGTGTACGGCTGCTCGTAGGACCAGGGAGGAGAGGATTGTGTCTGCCGCGGATCTGTGAAGAGGACAAACGAGACGACACCCGTCACAGACAGAACCAACATCTGCAATACCATCAAAGATTTCTGTGTATTAGTAGTTTTAATAAAATGATTAACGCATTAAACGCATCCATTTGGTTTCTTTGCTTAAATAAAAATATTTCAATTATTTGTCTAAAGCTACTTTGTGTAATGACTATTTGATGCTTTTCTTATTTAACAAAATTATGACAAATTTGATGTGAGCTTGTTATTGCTTGACAGCCTTGATAGAGGGATGGATGGATGGATGGATGGATGGATAGATAGATAGATGGATAGATGGATGGATGGATGGATGGATGGATGGATGGATGGATGGATGGATGGATGGATGGATGGATGGATGGATAGATAGATAGATAGATAGATAGATAGATAGATAGATAGATAGATAGATAGATGGATGGATGGATGGATGGATGGAGGGATGGATGGAGGGATAGATGGAGGGATGGATGGATGGATAGATAGATAGATAGATAGATAGATAGATAGATAGATAGATAGATAGATAGATAGATAGATAGATAGATAGATAGATAGATAGATAGATAGATAGATAGATGGATGGATGGATGGATGGATGGAGGGATGGATGGAGGGATAGATGGAGGGATGGATGGATGGATGGATAGATAGATAGTAATAACTGAGTAACTGATTGATTTATACTGCTTTTAACTGTTTAATTAACTATTTAATCATTTAATAATTAATTATTAATAAATTCTATTACATTTTTCTCATTAAATATTTAATACAGAATTTTTTATTCAAATAAATGAATTAAATGATATGCCATATTAATCACTGAAAACAACTGACATTACATAAATATTAGTAATTTCATAAGTAATTTCAACTTCACTTTGCATTATATTTTTTTTGCCTTTAATGTTTTGTTAAGTTTTTGCTGAACAAGAGTTTAATACAATTAATAACTACAATGCACAGAAAGCACAAAATATTATAATAACAAGAATGACTATTAAGAACAATTAAAAATAAAAACGAATGAAATTTTAATGATTTTCTCTTCACCAGGACATGTTTTAGAGGTTCCCCTCAGAAGCGTTCTTCTTGATGAGCCACATTTATAAAGACTCATTGTGCTCAAAGTGGGTGACCTTTCTTTTTATAACAATATGAAGACCAAGACCGAGCTGACTTGTATAAAAGGCCATGGTATGTAAATAGCTTAATCACATTCAGAGCCAAGAACGGTTTCCTGTTTGCTTTCTACAGTATTCTAGTAAACACAGCGTCTGCTCTGACAGGAGAGGGGCTGGAGACCATCCAAGAGAATGGCAAACATTATGCAAACTCTAAAGCTGAGACAAAAACATACCCGAGCTCCAATACGCCAAAAGTGAAGCAGGAACTAATGCGAATATTTGGACAAATGTAATGGAATTAAAGCAATAGTTCACCCAAAAATGAAAATCTGTCATTATTCACTTACTCCCATGTCCTTCCAAACCCGTAAGCTGTTATTTCTTTCCACGGAACAAAAATAGAGGAACTTCATCGATCTTCGCCAGAACCTGATGAGTGTGATTTGAGAACGACAACGCCAGGGAAGATGTAAAAAAGGGTCTGTTCCTCCCTTAAAACTATCTTATGTTGTGAATAGACTTCTTTTATGGTGCGTTTATGGTGTAAGAGAAGCTTTAAACATCTCATGTGTTTGTGTTTTGGGACGATGTCTTCATTTCTGGGTGAACTATCCCTTTATGGTAAGCAGTCAATCCCAAACAAAGGTAATGCCTCATTCCGGTAAAAGACAAAAGGATTTGAGACTGTCAGACTTGGCACGTTCCGTCAGTATCTCCTGTTTAAATCTGATTCACTCTGAAAACCATTTCTATTTCTTGCATCATGTGGGCTGCATCTCACCCACTCGATCTGATCTTTGCAGGATTATCTTTGGCAACTCAGACCCAGACACTGCCTTGAATAAACCTACCTGTTCTCCAAATACAGATGTTTGTACAGTACACAAACCAAGTGACTCGCCATTAAAGATCAGGCCGGCGGCCAGAGCAGCTAAAATAGCTGCGTTAAAGGGAAAGGGCCGGTTTACCTGATATCTGAGTTTGCCCCTGTGGATTGAAGGAGTTCGGCGTGGCGTTGAGAGACGACCGGGGACTCTGGGTTTGCACGGCAACTCTCATGGTGGTCTGGCGTAAACGCTCTAACTCGCTCAGGCGCTCGGAGAACAGCGGCGGTTTTGGGGGGTCTTCCAGTTTCTGTCTGTGTCCTACCGAACAATATCAGACAGAAATTGCAGTTAATACACCTATACTGCTCGTTTCTGACCAACTTAAAGGGATAGTTCGCCCCCAAAAAATGAAAAGTCCATCATCCTTTACACACCCTCGAGTTGCTCCAAACCTGTATGGTTTTCTTTATTCGAGAAACTCAAAAAGAAATGTTATTAAATAAAACAATGCAAATTAATAGGGATGTAGCATTAAAAATGCTCTGCAAAACTAGTCCACGTTTAGAGATTTTGTGCGGCGGACAGATATTACCTCAAACAAAAACTACAGTTTTGGATGTAACTCTATCTTAAGGCTTCAGATCACTTGCAGTAAAGCAAAAAAGTCCCATTTTCATGTTTCTGTCATTTTTGATTCATTGTATAGAAACGTGCAAGTATGTAAATTCCACAAAATATCCCTTAATGACATTATAAGTGAATAAATGATGGCAGAACCATTCAGTTATCATTGACTCACACTCATGTTGTTGCAAATCTATGAGATTTAAGAACATACATTTTGATACATATATTTTAAAGTCAAACAGAGCATTTTTATGGTAGTTTCAGAGTGTTTGATATATTTTATATGTAATTTTATTGATATTTAGTGTCTCTCTATTTTAGGTCTTTGAACAGATGCAAATGAGCCGATGAGATTTCAAAGTGATTTGAAAACGCATAGCTTAATAAATCATATGGACTATTTTCATGGTACTTTTGTTCGATTTGGTCACTGTTTACATTTATTGTCTGACAAAGATCAGTTTGCAGATTACCCTAAATATCTTAAAATGACAAAGTGGATAAATGATGACTACACTCTTAAAGTGAGAGTTCACCGAATAACGAACAGTCATCATCTTCTACACAACCTCACGATGATGGAAACCTGATAGATTTGTGAGAGGAAGAGACCAAAAATTCATTTAAAATCGTTTTTTACTCTTCCGTAAAGTGTAAATGAGATTTGAGATCCACAGCCGAAGGCAAGATTAAAGTTCCTCATTAGAAGACATGAAATATATAGCACACAGGGGGAATAAAATACATTATGATGCCTTTATCATAAATATGATGGTATATATATACATATACATAGAATTAAGGTTTCGAACAACACAAGGGTGAGTAAATGTTTCATGTTTGGGTGAACTGTCCTTTTTATAGACAACCAACAATTAAACTTCATTATTTACCCATCAACACAGCAAAACAAATGTGAGATCTCTAATCACAGAGATCTCAGTTTTCACAATAGCGACCAGCGCACAAAAGGAGGGGAAGCAAATCATCTTTCTACCTGCCCGTACATGTTGTTGTTTTACACCGTGGCGTCCATCCAAAAGAATTCACAGTCAAATTACACAACTGCTTTATTTCCCTATTATTCCTATCATGATTGAAACGATGTCTGTGAGTCACGACAAAAGCATGACCCTCCAATGTTTATTCATTCATTTCCCATAAAAGAGGACAGACTCAATCCCCTATCCTGCAATAAAGAGTACGAGTCACGCCATGCCCCCACATCCACCCCTTCCCGACCCGGACCGATCACACATGAACTGCCCTTTCCAGTCCATACAGAGCTCAACATCTCTACTGAAGAACCCGAGCTCATTGGAACAGCACTGGTGTGTCAATACTCCAGAAGAATATGTGTTAAAGAGGGACTTTGTGAGTCTTTTTTTCTGTGCTTGTCTGTCTAGCCCCAGTCGGTTGCCCTGAATAGCTTGTAAAGTAAATATCACACAGAAGAAAAGAGAAACTCCTGCAAAAGCTTGGCCGGTCTCCAGTTGGTTCGAGACAGAGCTACCTCCAATCTCGCAAAACCTGATTGTGCTCTGGAGTTCGGTTGAGCAAACACAGCTCCTCATTCACAGGCGAATGTCGGCGGCACACATGAGCGCTTTGCGTCGGGAGCGTGAGTAATTCCCTGAAAGTATTCCCCCTCACTATACTATAAAAGAAACAATCAATAAAAGGAAAACGGGTTCATTTATGAATACGGCCTCTGTGTGTGTGTGTGTGTGTGTGTGTGTGTGTGTGCATGAAGGTGAGCTGCCCGCACATTACTTATGTTAGTCTGAGGGACCAAATCTGCCAATATTTTACCCAAGTTTAAGAAAGTCTCACAGACAAGACTTAGGTTCAGCCAGGAGAAGGCATTTAAAGGCAGGGTGGGCGATTTGTTCCAGAAACATTTTTTATTATGTTGTTTATATGTATACAACATACGTATGTACATGTAACGACATGTAACGTGCAACCAATCATTGCATGCAGTCCGAATGCAATGATACGACGTCCTGCCGAACATCACGGGTCATCAGTCTTATTATAATGCTGTGAGCATTGAGGCGTGAGGTAATTTAATGTCGTCTCTTGTCTCGTGATGCTTTGCAGACTCTGCTCATGTGTTTTGGAGGATTATGCTTTTAAAGCTAACTTGCGATTGCAAGCCTCTCTGAAATTACCTACCCTACCTTTGAGTAGCTTTTATAAACATGCCTTAGAAAATTAAAAGACACTGGTGTGCGTCTTGAGATAATGGCAGTGACATACTTTAAGATATGTAAGCGCAAGTTGCTCCTTGTCTGTGAAACTGGGAAAAAGTCGTTACTCTGGCTGTATATATCAGCGAGGGTTACATAATGCAAACGGCTGCTGTGAAAACATCAATGCATAATGTAAAGGTCTTCACATGTGAGTCTTCAAACTCAAGCCAGGCCACCTTTATTTCTACAGTACAATACAGCAGTGGTCCCATTTCATGTTTTACTTTTTGCCCACTTTTTTATGAGTACTGTAAATTCGGATTTACTACTTTTGTTTATTTTGCCTACCATATAATAGGGAAATATTTGATTTCAGACGCAGCCATTGTTTCAAAGCAGTTTCATGGTATTAAATAGGAAAATAACAGAATCGGTGATGCCATCTTTCTCAAATATGAGAAAATGCTGTTAAACAGCCTGAATAAGACTATAGTGTCATTATTCAGCTCAAGTCCGTTTGGTTTAGAGTAAATTGCTCTTTAAGAGACCACTGAAAATGAATTATTGGGTAAAGCAGACATTGTTGGCATGCAGTCAGAGTATGGAACTGCTTTAAGAGAGATCTTCTTAAGATTTTTATGAGAAGTGTTCAGCATGAAATTTCTGACTTTTGACAATGGACTTTTCTGGAACTGGAGGGGACACATGTAGAAGTGTTTGGTACATAAATGGATATCATTTATGATATATGTTCATCAATGATATTACAGGTATATGCTTATCATTGACAAGTGTGTCTTATGAGCATGTTATGAGCACTGCTGGAGAGCCAGAAGGAAAAATGACAAGAAAAGAAGGAAAATCCCTAATGCTCATATCCTATGAGACATGCAGAATGCTCTCATGTTTACATCAGTGCCAAAAACTCAGCTCAGACATTCAACTGAACACATCTCCAATGAAGTAAAAAGTGAAAAACATTGAAATATTGGATTTAAGACTGAGGAACAAAACTTTGGTTGCTTGCTCTCATGCATTTCTTTGATAAAAAATAGTAAACATAAACAGTAACATTGTGAAATTTGATTTCTATTAGATTGCGTTTTATAATGTAATTTATTCCCATGATCAAAGCTGAAATTTTAGCATCATTACTCCAGTCTTCGATGTCACATGATCCTTCACAAATCATTCAAATCTTTTTTTTGATGAATAAAAAGTTGAAACATTTTTGAAAAAATTACACATCGTTACTGTCACTTTTGATCAATTTATTGCATCCTTGCTTAATTTAAGTATTAATTCCTTAAAAAAACGTAAAAGATGCCAAACTTTTGAATGGTATTGTAAGTCTATGGGATTTTTTGGGGGTGGCAAACATAAATAGCACACAATTTGATGTATATCATGGCAAAGAGTTTTAATAGTTATGGTTGGAGGTTTGTTTATAACCTCCAAAGGAATCTTGGGGTTTTCTTGTGGTTTTCATGCCAAAACGCCTTGGTAAATAATACGGGTGTATAAACACCGTGTGTCCGTATTGTTGGCGAAACCTCCGCATGCATGTTAAATTGCCATATGATAGTGGCGTGACCCGCAATAACACCCTGTGCTCGTTAAACACCAGCATGCTTTCAACATCAAATATCAGCCAGGGCCGTCAGAGAGCATCAATCACGCCTCGGCGACACAGGGAATAAAACGCATGGAAGAAAGGGAAACATACATCCGTCTAGATTTCATTTCTTTAATTGCTGTGCCGCGGAGGGCCGACTCCTCTGAAGAGTGAAACAATGGATTATTTCACATGGCAGATCTCGCGAAATTAGCGAGGAAAAAAAAGAAGCTTTTTAAGGACAGGACGAGGCCGAACGCCTGCTCAGTCAAAGGATCAGAAGTAGACGGAGAGGGGGAGAGAAATGGAGAAAGCTGACGGCAGCCAAGCAGCGCTGGAGATTTGCCAGTCGCCTGTGTGGTCCGTGTGTTCCAAGCTTCAGGAAGTGAACTACGCCAAGAAGGGGCACACATGCTACTAGAGCTTTATAAATCGATGGGCCGACTGCAACAATCAGACACCATGCAACCGTACAACTACCAAACAACCAAACTTTTATTTTAGCGCCAACACGTATTTGTTTTAGGGGTGATCTGGGGCCAGAGCGGTTCGGTGCCGTTAACTAAAAAACTTTAAAAAATCCTCTATTTGTCTCATGCTTCATAAATATAACATGCACATTAGTTCTATATGTGTCTCCACAGGCCAGAATCCTGCCATGGCTCTTCTACTAAAGATGATCTATGCATCTGTTTGGTCAGATTAGTTGCAATGGTCCTAAAAACACATATTTTAGTAGAGGTCAGATTGCTTCTGTTTTGTTGTAATGATACAAGTGGGGTTAATGCTCAAGGGTCAGTGTGTGTGTGTGTGCTACTCTTTTATTCAGCAAGGATGCATTAAATTGACCAAATTCACCAAAGAATGCTGAACACTTAAGAAGAGTAATGATGCTGAAAATTCAGCTTTGATCACACAAAACAATTGTTTAAAATATATTCAAATATAATTATTTTTACTTAAATAGTAATCATTTTACTATTTCATTTGTATTTTTATCTGGAGGGGCTGTTTGTTTTTTATGACCATCAAAATATGAGGAAAATATTTTATGTATACAGTATTTTAAATATGAGGGAGAAACACAACATCAAATTTAGTTAGGATATTTGATCTGACAAATCTACAGCTACAGGTTTTATGTCACTAGACTATTTCATATAAATTTTATACTACTAGTTATTATACAGGTGACACAATTTTCATCTTTGAGCGAACTGTACCTTTAAAGGCAGGAAATGGCAATTTCAGAGAGGTTAGCAATAGCAAGAGATCCCATCCTCCGTTCAGAACGTCTCCAAAGCTACACATCCTCCAAAACACACGAGAGTCTGAAGAGTGTCATGTCTCAAACCAAATAAAATGAAAAAAATAATGAATGTAAACAAGTTACAGAGCTTTAGTTGTACCACCTGACTGCTGCAGATTCATTTTGGCGTTGATAGTGTTGATATAGAAAAACATAAATCTGAATGTAAAATGTCACGGATTGCCATCTTGTAATTATGGTTATGACAAGGTGTGAACGCAGCATAAGCTTGTTGTTTTGGTTCAGAAGGAACTGTAAAAGTAGGCTGCTGTTTGTTTGTCTTCTTCTTCTTCAACTGTTTAGTCTTATGTTGACGGGCAGGTAGGACATCCTATCATTGAATTTGGTCCGAATGCAATGATTAGATGAAAATTGTTTTGGTCCTGAGGCTTCCACAGAAGATAAATCTACATTTTGTAATAGTTAAACCAGTTCATGATTAATTACTATCAGGATGTGAAGACAGTTTCAAGCAGAATAACAAAACATGTTTATAAAACCTACTTTTAATACTTATTTAGAGACATACTTGGAGGCTCTGTCCCTAAAACTGTTCATTATTTATCATCTAGTCATGACTGCAGTATATGAATAAGGTTATTACTGTAGATAGAAAAACATGATGGCTTATATCAAAAGCATCAAGTTTCTGTGCCATCAGTAACTCTCACATACTTGTCTTATATTCACTTCTCGTTTGAAAGTATGCTTGGGGAAAGTACGAGCAGATCTTATGCAAGCCATCCATATAGATTTATTTTCAATGGCCTGTGTTTGCGTTTGTCTGTGTTCTACTGTTCATGTTTTGTGCACGTCTACCTGTCTGGACACGCAGAGCGGCGCTCAAAGAGAGAGAAACATCACAGGCTCACGGCTAATGCTCATTTCAGCATTGAGCAATTAGAGCGGCTCCGCGCAAACCGCAACGTAAACAATCTGACTCAATAGAAGATTTTATGTGCAACATATTGATTGTCAGAAACTGTTATGCAAACAATACACTGAAACATGTGGTGGCACAACACTGAGGCTGCAAAAGAAAGATTTGTTCGTTCTTTCGGCCAGTGAAAGCATTAAAGCATTTCTTTTAGGGGAAAACAGGGCTTCAAACCAACGTAGGGAAAATCGAACTTACTATTAATTTAAAAAAAAAAAAGTTTTGCATTCAAGTGGAACATATATTTATTTTTATTAAAGAAAATGTTATTTTGATTTTTTAACAACAAAAAAATTCTGTTGGAAAAATATATATTTAGTTAATACTGATTCAATAACAATATTTGTTTATTTTGATTAAACCTCAGAATTGCACAAGCTGCTGATGAGGGTATTATTATGTAGTGTTTTGTGATATTATTGTGTTGTTTTTGGGTATGTATTGTTTGAATATTTTATATTTTTATGATCAAAAGTGTCTTTCACCTCAGGGTCACAAACTGAATGAGAAGTAAATGAGCAACACAAAAAGTGTGAGATAAATTCAAAAAGAAGTGTGAAAATTAGATTGTGGCTCCATGTGAAGAACGTTTACACCGTTTACCGTCCTCTGCTCTATGAAACGTGTTTGGCTGAGCTCTGCATGAGACAATAGCTCTTTTCCAGCCGTCTTCCTGGCAGTCAAAACACAGCGTCATGGGTAATCTTGGCAAATACCTTTTTAAAAACAAGCCTGGCATTATTTAACAGAAGACTTTACTGTGCACTTTTCAAATGCACTAAATTGCATGGATTTACCGTTATAAACACAGTCTAGATTGTGCATACAACTGGTGCTTAAAATCTTTCTTATTTTTCAGAGCCGTTCCAGTGACAGCACAACACAGCACTGAACCAGAACATCTATAACACAGTCTAGTAAAGAATGATTCTGTACAATTTTGATGAAAATTCATTTAGAATTAAGAAAATATGAGTGGCTATGTGTTCCCATGCTATTCGGATCATTGTTTTTGCATATTTCTAGGTGCCTGCTAGGAGTTTGCTCAATGTCCTTATGATATTTTTGTCTGTGGGATTTTTGGACTAGTTTTAGGTAAAAATAGTACATCTGATTGCTTTCTTCAATGACGCACATGATTTGTGGAATCATTCGCGATTATTATCATGGGTTATTGTAGTTAAATGGGCTAAATTTCATGTCTTTAAATAATCGTTCATGATGGAGGAGAGAGAGTGAGCCAATCAGCAGTAAGGGGCGGGCTTTGAGGGCGGAGCAATGAAACGAGGGGCGTGTTTGTTTGGGTATATTTCACATATCAACAGTTTCTCGCTTAATGCACCTTTAATACAAAATAACCAAAACTAAAATGGAAATAAAAAAGAATAATAACTAAATAGTTTTTAAAAAAAATTATAATAATACAAATAAATATTCAAAATACTAATAAAATACTATATTAGTATCTGTTATACACTGGGACGAGTGCGATGCGGAAGCAGGACTCGGAGCACAAGTTCAAACAAAAACTCTTTAAATATAACACAAAACGACACTTCTTAGTGCAAACTCGGGAAACTCGGAAACGGGGAACATCCACACTCAAACTTAATACGAACAAGACACAAGCATAGTACGAACAACAACTGACAAAGACAAAGGAACACAGGAGGGTATTTAATGACAAACACAGGATGGGAAACAGCTGACGAGACTTAGGTACGTGATTAGACACAGACAGTAGTGTGAAGGACCAGGAAGATACATAAAAGGGACCAGGATGTGAACAACGACACAAGACTGTGACAGTATCTCAGTGATATTACAATTACACTACATAAGTTACACTCTAAATTCGAATAGGCTTTAGTGCTTGTTTAAATGATCTGTAAGCATGTGCTACAGTAAAATAAATGCTAAATTGGTTGTGTGGTTTGCCTCATGTGTGCTACTGTACTCAGTTTTGTTAAAATGAAAACTTTTGTTTGATTGTATGTTGGTTTTGTTCTTTTCCCTCACACAGGCTAATAGAGGCTGTCTTTCACATCAAGCCTACCAACAAACCAGGGCTAAAGGATCAGATATCAGCATAAGAATGCTGCTATTATGATGGTGTGCGAGAAACACTGGCAGTCATGGTGGTAAAAGTAACACAGGGCCCTCTCTGAACGGTCTGAGCCGCCCCTCCCAGTCTATTAGTCCAAATTGCTCTTAATAACCACAGTTACATGGGACCCGCCAAATGATTACAGCAGCGTGCGGTTCACACTCACGGGCCTGTGAGACGAGACCAGTCAAGAGCTGCTGTGGAGAGTAGAATCGACAGACGAAAACCATAAATCTGATCATTTCGTGAACCAACAGCCAATATGATCTGACGCAGCATTCGCTTGAGTTACGCACTTAGTTTGGACTTAGTCTTGTTGTGTGTCTTGGCTCCCATTGGCTAAAGATCATTGGATCCGTCTCCGGTTGAATCTCGCAAGGAATATTTTCTTTACAAATGAGTACACGTTGCTGGGGAATTTCACGGTAGACAAAATATATCTGGACTTTCTCAATAGCTTAAATGGTTAGGGCAAGGTGTAGACCACCTTAGTAACAATGAAAACACACAGTATGTCGGTTAACTACAGCGACACTCCTTCATATGATGTCAGCTGCTGTTTTGCTCTTGAAGTTAGTCCCAAGATCGCTTTCATTTCAATCAGGGTTATTAAAGTTAACAGTGTTTGGAGTAACGCAGTACAAGTAACATGTGTTATATGATCAGATTACAGTTACATAATGCATTACTTTTAATTGTACATGTCAAATATGTATGTAATTTTATGCATATGAATGTAAAAAAATATGAATGTAATTTTCAACAGGTTACAACTAACCTGCCAATGGCCGGTGACCTAAAACAATTTACCAGCCATAACTATGTTGTATTAAACTGTTTTTGCAAAAAGAAGCAGAAATGAGAATAACATTTTAGATACCAGTTTAAAATTCCTATTTTTCAGGTACAGAATTTTAATAAAATAATCAAATGTAAAATAACACTGCACAGTCTTCACTGTATAAATGTACAAGTTGTTCATTCAAGAGCAGTGAGTCAATTTTTCTGTGTCCTTTGTTGTTTATTATCATTTAAAACACAGACAGCAGACGTTTATTAGGCTGCTGTCACTTTAAGAGCTAATGCACTGAACTAATGTCTCATACTGATACACTTTAGATATAACCGACTAGGATGTTCATTATTAGGATGTATTATTTACTCGCATTTGGTGCTTGTGTTCATTTTAGGCCCTGGATACAAGTTAATTTTTCCCCATTAATTGACTGACAACTCTCCTGTCCCCATGTTAAGAGAGAAATCAGGAGCAAGTGCAGAAGCGTTGTGTGTGAACAAGATGAATAGTGTAGTTCTAGACCAAGTGTGAGCGTGCATTTACTCATCTCAATCACACAAAATCACACAAACATATCAGTCATCACAATCTGAAAAAGAAATAATCAAAAAAGTAAGAATTTTTTAAAAAAGTGTGAACGCTTTGTGGTGAAAAAATTCCACAAGAAGAACATTTATAAAAAGTTTACCCTCGTCCTATGATGTGTGCAGACAATAATCTCAGTTGTGTTGGAATTTCAGGAGAAACACAAACAAAACAGCAAAGTCAATCAAATCTTTTGCATGAGCAATGAAAGAGCAACCTTTGGGAAAGAACTGTATGACGCTGAAACTTAATTAAAGGCCTGAATGTCTGTCTGTCTCTCTGAATGAGAGTTTTTGTGTCTCTCTCTCTCTGTTTTTCTCTCTTAAGCGCAAGAGGAATGTGTAAACAGGCAGGCAGAGGCAGAGGCAGCTACACGACACACTCACAGGACGTTGCACAACTCCGAATGCCTCTCAATGTGTCATTTCCTGCCTGGCCACCTGCCTTCCGCTGAGAAACAGCAACATGTGGAGGAGAAATAGATTTCATTTTTATTTACTTTGGTTTTTTGGAGACTTTTTAAGTACCGTTAACACATGGAATTAAGTCAAATCTACTTAAAGTAAAATTAACAAAGTAAAGTTCAAGTTTGTTGAGTAAGTTATACTTAGTTGCAATATTCTGATTCAAGTACATTTTACATTTTGGTTTTTAAAGTGGAACACCTAAGAAAATAATACAATAGATATTATGAAGACACCATATCTAGATATAGAAGTAACGTGATACCCACCTGAACACTGATATCTGAATAATTTGTGCGCAATACACAAAAACCGCAACATTCGTTGGATCGTTTTTGAGTATGAATGTCATTTTGAGAAGAGAATGAAGTCCAGATGTCACAAAACAGCGAGTTACTAAATCTACCATCACAAGCAATGATAAAACAGTGTAAATATAGCTAGAAAAGAGTGAAAATGCAACCTTATTAAATATTCATATCCCAATGCATGAAGGGAATGCCAATAAAGCTGAGTAGAATGCATTTCTATTTATTTTATATTATTTTATTTTAAGTAATGAAAATATTTTTTTGTGTGGTTTTAGTCCACAATATTGACCCTGGTTTATACTAATTAACTAAATAAAAAGACACTCACCAACTATATAATTCTGTAATTACGTGAAGCTCTGAAGTAAAAAAAAAAGATGGAGAAGAAAAGCATTTGTGTTTACACCATGAGAAGCCATCCCATCGACTGGTTCTTTCCTTGATAAACGCATGCAGACAAAGTCAGAAAGAAAAAGTGAAGATGAATGAGCTGCGTGAGATGAAAGGCTCATCCCATCAGAGATGCCCGAGGGCACGATTAATCCGCTAATGAATGAAGATCACACACTGGCATAAAGTGACTCTAAAACGCTGCTGCCAGATGTGTTAATTGAGATGAGGAGGAAAAGAGGGGAAAAAACGAGACTTTAAGAAGTGATATTGTTGGTTTAGCTGCCAGAAAGTTATCTATGAATGTGAGGCCAGTGGCGACAGCTGTATGCCAGGCAGGTTGGCATGTTCTTTTTACAAACGTGCCAGGAAATTGCGCCAAGGCTGGATCTACAGCAGCGCTCATCAGACTGTGTGTTTCTGTGTATGACGATGTGAGAGGTAATTAATCACCGGACATGTTGATGCTTCCATGTTCTGGGGGGTAACTAGGGTGTTGCTATGGGGTTGCTAGGGTGTTCTGGGAGATAGTTAGCCTCCAGGCGCTAAAAACTCCATAGGGAACTGATTCGATGATCAGACCTGTTGTGAATTGATGGTAAAACTTATTTTGTAAAGAATCATGATTAACAGCAGAATACGTGGAGAAAAATGAATAAACATCTTTAAATGAATAATTTTAACCATAATTCATTTTTATATTAATGTTTTGTTGTATCATTTGCAACGTTTCATGAGATTATAGTTCTTTCCTTCAGAAAATCTGTTAAGTTCACAATCCTGTACCTTTGTCTTTTTGTCTGCTTTTTAAATATTTTGATTTAAATCAAAGTTTGTAATGTGAATCACCTTCACACACACACACACACACACAGACACACACACACACACACACACACACACACACACACACACACACACACACACACACACACACACACACACACACACACACACACACACACACACACACACACACACACACACACACACACACACACACACACACACACACACACACACACACACACACACATTTTATGATATTCTGGTCATTGGAAGTTAATGGGATTTTCTGTGTGCAGTCATTTAGAAACATAAACCAACAGCACTTTGAAAGCTTAGTGTCATATCATGAACGATTTGAGTAATTTCGCGACCGAAAATGAATCGTTTTGCATAAAAAGTAAGTGTAAGAAACATCTGTCAGTCACTGTTAACGGCTGACGGAATCCGATCTACTTTTATTCGATTACTGCGAAGAACTTTGGCCGTACTGTCGGATTGCAGCAGACTTTCATATAAACATGTACTAAAGAAAGTCAAGCGCTGTGTGTTCCTGGTTCCATTCTCTGCCACATGAAAGTAATTCATGACAGCTTGTGTGTATTTACTGGTCCTGGGGCTCAGTGTGAAAATTGAAATTTGGCAGCGTCTTCTAACAGTTCCCTTTTTTCAGGTAGTCAGAGCAACTGAGAAGTTTCGGCATGAGAACAGCGAGGACTGCACACAACTCACAAGTCCAGACATCAACTCCAATGAAGTGGCTTTTTCATAATTAAAGCATAACTGGAGCTTTTTTGCCAGATCAGGTTCCTCTGAGAGAGAAAACATGGGCTGTTTCTCTTTTCTGTGACAAGTCACTGTTCAGTGTATTAGTAAAACAAAGCATCAGAGTTTCTTTTTTCCTCTGAGAAATGTCACAATGGTTACTATAAATCTAGCTGATCCCATAATGACCCAATATTGATGAATAAAATGGATTTTGTCTTTCCTTTTCTGGAAATACATCCTGACCTTCTTTGTAACCTAACAATAGTTTCAATGTTTCATATACAGTGAGAACATGCTGTATTCAGAATAGTTTACTGGTATATGAAAATCAGCTTTTGTAATGCTGTTTTTATGGATATATGGTGTTTTTTGATACGCTTTAAGACAAACCATATGTAAATTCATGTCAACACCATTGCTGAGTGTTTTCTCATTTAAACTGCAGTGATCTAAAGACAGTCATGCAGTTTGAAACTCTTACATCACAAATATGTTGTAACCAATCAGGCCAATGTGGCCTTCAGCATATCATCAACTATGACTATGATGAGATGTAGCAATATAGCAGACGTATGATGTATATGACGATGTTCTGATGAACTACACATGAAGTTCTGAGTTGTTCAAAGCGTTTCTAAGGATGCTGATTGTTAGAAGGCAGCTGTCTGACGTGGTTTGTGTAACAACAGCAAGACATTATTAGCCGTTTGAGAACATGGTCAAGGAAAAGGCTAATCATGGTCTGACGTTGTAAAGAGCGATACCATTGTGCAGCTGGAGCTGGTGTGAGTGAGTGGAGTGATGGGTTTTCAAAAGAAAAATTAATATTTAAAATGTTATAAACTATAATCACTGGCTTACAGCAACAGACGTACACGCATTCACGAGAGAGTCCAGTTCCAGTGGAAGGTTGACCTTTGACTCTCTAAATGACGTAGCTCCTCTCTCAACATTTTTCCTACTAAATTTCTTGAATCTGACTTCTAATTCGTGAACGGTATTTTGTATTGATTTATCCTCTGCGCTTCCGTGTTTGTCGATTCTCATCTTGCTTACGCAACACCTATGTCATACGTCAAGAGTCAAAGGTCACCTTTCCGCCGGAACTTGACCCTCTCGTGATCATTGCATCGCTTCAGAAGGCCTTTATTAACCCACGGGAGTCGTATGGATTACTTTTATGATGGATCTTCACTCGGGCTCTATTCAAAGCTGGGAAGAGCGATTTAATATTTAATATATAGTTCGGCTATTTGAGTTCGGCTAAAAGAAGAAAGTCATACACGCACGGGATTGCTTGAGGATTATGGCATCATTTTCATCTTTTGGTGAACTATTCCTTTAATGTGCATGAATTTTCTGAAAGCAAGCAATACCAGCATTTGCCAAATTTAAGCACATTGTGTTTCCCACAATGCAATGTGCTCGATTTTACATCCGCTGTTTTGGGAATGGAACATTTGCATACTGAACACTCTGCAGTGTATACTGTGTGCAATGAAAGCCAATTTCTCTACATATAATTGTTTATTGTGACTCTATCTGACAGTTTCATATCATAAACTATTTCACAAATTTCTTTAGAATATTTACTCGTAGGCAGATTTGATCCAAAGCCATTCATTGTGAAATTTAATAGCAATTCTGAGTGAAAATTGCATTTTGTCTTTACTCTCAGCAGTCCCAAGATGTTAAATACATGCAAAAAATTGTGCTAATTTTTCCTTAGTCATGTTTCTTCATCACGCTTGTAATGGAAGCTGCAGATTGCATGCAGTATGCAGCGACTATTATTCCATTCAGAACCGAGCCAGAGCGCAGATCAAAGTTCAAGCGTCTCGCTCTTAAGAGCACGTTGACGGACAGACACAAGAGGCCAATACAGTAAACATTTTCACAAGTCAAGCGGTCTTGACAGCACGTGTTTGTATTTGCCTCTCGCTCAACATGCCTGCTGCTCCTCAAAGGCCGTCTTTGTGCATTGAGGCGTGATGAATCCATTTTTTAAAACAGTACCGTAACACAATCTATGCATCAATTCATGCATCAGGCCACACGTCTCGTCCCACTGGCCAGGCGTTTTGCCAGTGGCGGCGACACGATGCTACACAAAATCATTCATCTCTCGGTTCGGCCGCGTGCTGATCACATGACGTGTGATATTTGGTACTCACTTCGCGGCTCCCGCGGTCCGTCCACAGTGACCTTTATGGCTCGATGGTAAGTCGCCACTTGCGGTGGGTTCGTGAATACTGTGATTGTCAGCGTGAAGCTCTTTCCTGCAAAACACAAAAAAGGTTGAAACCCGATTAATCCGCCGGACAATGTGTCGCATTCATTGCACAGCGTCATTTGCATTTCTCTGGTTGGTGACGGTGATGACAGTGGGATTTTAACTGCGAGGAACTCCAGCCATTGAAAAGGCCGGGGCGCAACCGACAATAATGGAATTAGCTTGGAAAATGAGCCTTGCTGAGAGTTGCATTTGTAATATTCAGTTGTTGGACGTGTCAGAAATGCATACAACAGGCCATATTAGGTTTTATATAATGTAGAGTACATAAACCGTGTATTATGGGATGGATTTATGCATAGGCATTCTAGGCATGTGTCTATTGTCACACGTAATTTTCATTAATTTTAATATTATTTCACTCTAATGCTAAAACTCTATATGACAATTACACTATACATACAATTTATAATATTGCTGATGTCAGGCAAAAGCTTGTATCTTTATCTTTTTTTCTTAAATCATTACTATTGGTCACCCTTTGCGTCTTTCTGTGGGTTTTGTAAATATTTAACCAATGAAAATGATTGAAAAGAGATTAAATCTTGTTACTTCATCTGGATCGTCAAACTGTCGGTCAAACCTCATAACTCCACCTGCATCTATTATGAATCTAGTGTTTGCAATGGTAAATAAACTGATTATAAGTTTTTAATCAAAAACACTACACATAAAGGCTAAGGTTTTATGTATTTGAGGAGCGAAGGAGAACGTCTTGGTGTCATCTGTCGATCATCTGTCGTCGAGACGTAGCCAATATCGTCTCAAATAGCCTTTGCAAAGCACTTTATATTTTAGATCATAAGATTTTGGACAAAGGACAGAAAAAAGTAAGCACCCACAGAGCTACAGTAAACTTTTTTAACCTGAAAGTTGATGCACTTATTCCCTCAGATGCAACTGTTCTGATAACAGAAAAAAAAATAAAAAATCACTGGTCGAAAATTTCGTAACTTCATTAAAAAAAAAAAAAAAAAATATTTTGAGGTAAATCCGGCCCTGGGTGTAAATATTGAGCAAAAGTGGCTTATATATATATATATATGGTATGGAAATATTGATGGATATCCCGTCAGGGTTTCTTAATGAAGAAAATGAGTAGAAATGTTACTTTAATTTTTGCCTCTACTGTTACAAAATAATACAAAACCCCGCTAATTTTTGCCAGCATGTTCTCAAGCCTTGACATCTGCTTTTTCCTTTTGTAAAAGGAACCAAAAATAAACTTCCGGAGCAGTGGTGTTATTAGTTGTCGTTCTTATATGTGTGAACATATTTGGGTTGGGTGTCAAGGTGGGGTCCTGCTTATGTGACCTTTTACTAAGCAACTTCTCTCTTTTTCACATTAAATGTTCATAAATGTGTGAGATCTTACTTCCGGTTAACGTCAACACAAGATATTGTTTAGCTAAAACACGCTAAAGAGGCTTTCTGCCAGTAGCGCGTAGGAAATACTAAGATACTTCTAATGAGGCAGACTCAGCACAAATGTGTAATGTGCAAAGCATGCTGTGAAGTCAAGCGTGACACATTCTCTGAGCTGCGATCTGCTAGTAAAACAGGAAGAGGTGGGTGGAAAAGCACTGACACAATACGACAGGCAGCTACAATTGGTTTTGCCTTCTTACTGTAGCTCGTGCATCAAGCAGCACGATTTAAAACTACATTTAATTGACTCCAGGAATGGGAAGAGCTTTCAAACAAATAGTCTATAGTTATCAAACCCATTGTTTTGAGTCTTATGCTTCATTAGCTATATTTTTACTGAGTATGAAGCTTTAATACAGCTCATACACCGAAAAAGAATTGGTGAAGAATTTACTTGAAACAATTTGGGTTACGCTTTAATTCGATGAAGAGCATAGACTAGTAAGAGTAATGCTAGTAAATTGCACAAATAATTACAAAGAAACTGCAAGTAACACACTGAATTAAACTGCATTTTGAAATGGAAAGACTGAAACAGCATTTTCTTGTAATCATACTCCAATTTACAAATGTTTTGTACAATATTACAAGCTTTTGAGTAGGACCAATAAGCATCCACCTAGCAACACCTTAGCAACTGCATAGCAACACCCTGGCAACCATCCACAACATGCAAATATTGTAGGGGATATGCAAATTTTCTTCATGAAATCAAAATAATCAATTTTTGAATACTAAGTGAACACGTAACTCATTATACAGTATGTTTCATAAAATAAAACACTCATGCATTTTTGTACACTGTAAAAAAACAAAAAGTTGCTGCCTTAGTGCAATCAACTTGGATGTTTAAGTCATTTCAACTCAAATTTAATTACACTGACTTAAAAAGATGCGTTTAATCTTGAGAAAAAGTTGAAAATTGCTTAACTTCATGCATTTGGGATGAATAAGTTAATTGCAACATTTCAATTTATGACTCATTTTTCTAGAATTGCAACATGTTTGATTTACCAATATTCACAGACTTTATGCAATACGTTTAGCTAAAGTACTTACATATACTTTTCTCTATACTTCAAAAAAAGCAAAAACAGTGATGCATTTCCCATAAACATGCATGTTTTAGGACTGCCAGATTTTTTATTTACCAACATTTTAGTACTTGTTACTTGTTAGGATATAAAAATATCCTAAACGCTGGCTTATTCGGGAGGGTTTTTCTGTTCCCAATGATTTCCTAAACAGAAAGAGACATGTGAAATGCATAAACTCCTGATGAACAACAAACATCCCGCCCTGACCGAGCCAATCCATTCATAAATAAGAGCACAGCACTTCTGAAAACAGAAATGTGTTTCTGCAGAAATGTAATGGTTATGTCTCGTTGTGTCTCGCCTCAGGAAATGCCGCTGCTTACGGTAATTCAATGAGCTCTATTTTTCTGATGTAATTTGTTTGATTGCGGTCATTCTTATTTTAATCTTCCACACCGTGCATCGTATCGTTTTCCATATTTAATTTCCTTATGCTGTGCTATCTCCTCCCTGACTTCCTCTTCCAGATCCCGTGTCATAGATAGAAGGAAACTTAAGCCGGCGAAGGTGTGGGTCTCCATGCGGGCCAAGCCCTGTTCACTGTGACAGCTGTGAGGAGATAACATGGATGCGCGCTGATAGCGTGTGGGGGGGGTGTAAGGACATTTAATGGTGCAGGAATTCGCTGAGACCAGACCACTGTTGGAGAAACCACTGTTTGCACGTCCGTGTCCACTTGGACTGATTATGGATGGATCAGATGTCTTCAACACGCCACTGTTTTAACCACCACACACCTAACAAGTACAATCAGCCGGTTTGCTTAATCTATTATTGCCACTGATATTTATGTCAACTCACTTCCAGAACCTACCAACAGCCTTGCACTGGATAATATTCTAATGTTTTTCCTCCACTTTCATACATGTTTTCTAAAGTAAGATTTGATTCATACAGTAAGATTTTTGAAGAAATCCTTCTATTTAGAAAGGATGCATTCAATTGATCAAAAGAGAAAATAGAAACTACTTGTTTGAATAGTATTTGATCTGTTCATCAAATAATCCTGAAAATTATATCTATATATATCTATATCTATATATATATACATATACATATATACATCTCACATTGAACAACATTGAGAATATTATCTATCTATTGTCCATCAGAAACGATATTAGAATGAGTTGTGAAGGATCATGTGACACTGGAGATGCTGAAAATTCAGCTTTGCTATCAAAGTAATAAATTACATTTTACGTAAAATATATTCAGCTAGAAAATAGCGATTCAAATTGTAATAATATTTTACAAAATTACACTTTTTACTGTATTTTTTATCAAATAAATAAAGCCTTTTTTGAGCAGAAGAGACTTCTTTTTTACATAAAATAAATCGAACTGACATGAACTGAACGGTTCGGTGTGTGTGTGTGTGTGTGAGAGAGAGAGAGCGTGTGTGAGTGTGTGTGTGTGTGTGTGTGAGAGAGAGAGCGTGTGTGAGTGTGTGTGTGTGTGTGTGTGTGTGTGAGAGAGAGAGAGAGAGAGAGAGAAAGTGAGTGTGTGTGTGAGTGTGTGTGTGTGTGTGTGTGTGTGTGTGCGTTTGTGAGAGAGAGAGAGAAAGACAGAGAGAGTGTGTGTGTGTGTGTGTGTGTGTGTGTGAGAGAGAGAGAGAGAAAGTGAGTGTGTGTGTGTGTGTGTGTGTGTGTGTGTGCGTCTGTGAGAGAGAGAGAGAGAGAGAGTGTGTGAGTGTGTGTGTCTGTGTGTGAGAGAGAGAAAGACAGAGAGAGTGTGTGAGTGTGTGTGTGTGGGTGTGTGAGAGAGAGAGAGAGAGAGAGAGAGAGAGAGTGTGTGTGTGTGTGTGTGTGAGAGAGAGAGAGAGAGAGAGAGAGAGTGTGTGAGTGTGTGTGTGTGGGTGTGTGAGAGAGAGAGAGAGAGAGAGAGAGAGTGTGTGTGTGTCTGTGAGAGAGAGATAGAGAGAGAGAGAGAGTGTGTGTGTGTGTGTGAGAGAGAGAGAGAGAGAGAAAGAATGTGTGAGTGAGTGTGTGTGTGAGAGAGAGAGAGAGAGAGAGTGTGTGTGTGTGTGTGCGCACATAGCAAATATGATGTATAAATTATTGTTAACACTATCTGACAATATTTACTTAAAGTTCTATATCATATATTAATAAATATTTATTCTTTTTCTTCTTCAAATGTTCGTATTCACACATGCAGAACAACCACTTCTACACTGATGCATATCAGACGAAATCAGTTCATCACAATATACAGTACCTCAGCCATCGTCACCCGGCTTTTTATATTTCGGCATCAGCCCCTGAAACACCCATGCAAGTCGGCCGGCACTTCCCCAAACACCTGGAGCTGTTTTCATCCAGTTTCGGTCTGTAGTTTGTGGGCGCCATGCGAGGGATTCCCTGCTGCACACGTACGTGCTTCACTTTAAGTGCCCGTGTGGATTAGTAGGGCAAGTCTAGACCGAGTGTACGCAGCCTCCAGCAGCAGACGGGCGCTCCTGTGATCTCCCTGCCTGTCCCGTTCTCTTCAAAGGCCTGCGCTCTCAATGGCTTCTTCCGACAGGATCACAAGAGCAGGATTTTGTCTTTGACAATAATTGTAAGCATATCAAAAGCAGCATTCATCCACACATAAGCAGTCTGTGAGCACTTTGAGCCCGCATTCATGTGCAAAGGATTGTGTGTGTGTGTGTGTGTGTGTGTGGGGGGGGGGGGGGGGTAATAGGGTGGATGTAACAGAAAAATATTACATAGAAATGCCATTCTTATTTTGCAACAGTTACACGCAGCTGTAAGGTTTTTTTTATGTGTTAAGCTTCTATAATACTTAAAAGACAGTTATATTTTTGAAGCACACCCTTTTTCTTTATTCTCAACATGGAAACACTCAAAATGTTGGACGATTGTGGAAAATAATAACGCTGAGGCCTCTCTATGATTCGGTTCCAGTTCTTTTCAGTGTCATCCGTATTTGAGGAATCTTGGACAGTATCCTAAATTGTGTTTATGTAAAACGTGCTACGTATAATTATATTATCTTTCCATTTTTTACAAGTAACATGCACAGAGGCCCATCTATACACTTTCAAATAGTAATAAATCTATTTTATCTGAGTATTTGCGGTACAGTTTGACTTTCAGTCAATTTGGCTCGTGCACCGCATGCCGAAGTTTTATTTCCAACATGTCATTTATTGTAAACGAAATGTCTACCGTGATTTTACCCTTTTTATGATTCAGCCAAAGCAAACGAAGCGGCCAGCGAAGAATAAATACAATTAAAGTGGAAGTACCAACCTCTTCCACTCCTGCCAACAAATCTCAGGTCGTTGAAACGCGCCACCTGATTCTTCATGACAGCTGAGGCGTTTCGTAGTTCTGCCGAGTAGTTCTCGTCATTTCCTGCCATCACTGTCACCACGGTCCCGTCAGGAACATCTCCCAGAGCAACAACCTGAATGGAAAAGGTGTCATTTACACTGATATTCACGGTTTACACCACTGTTGGTTCAGATACTGATGAAAACAGGCCTGTGATCCAGATTGTAGGTGACATTATGAAACGACACTGCTGGAGGGTTAATAACACAATAAATCAATTCAAACCTGCAAATATATCATTAAACAAAAGCTACATTGTCCTTTAATGTGAGCTTTCAAATTGTCTATGTGAAAAATTCCACTTGTGTTTACAGTGTGACTGAATTACACAGAGACTTTAACTTAACTATTATTCAGCAATAAACAATGAGTATAAAATGTAAAACAACTTTATTCAACGCACCAAAAAAAAAATTTATAAGTAGGTTGAATAATATATATATATATATATATATATAAAGTAGGTTTAATAATCAATCAATAAATATATATACATACATATAAATATATATATTCCCCCTCTGTTGAGATGCATGTTCATTGAAAATTGTGTATATTTGTAAACAAAATAACAACAACCACATTTACTAATTGCCAAAATTACGATCGTCCTTTTTTCTTAACTTGCACTTGTTTGTTGCTGAATGATGTAACCAACTATTTATATATGTATATATTTATATGTTATTTTTAAATAACAAACTGCAAAAATGATGTTTAATCCAGGTGAACGTTTAGATGTTGTTCAATGTGAGCTGGAGTTGCACAAGCTCATATAAATGAACAAAAAGACTCTCCCATGTTAGAGATCAGATTTTGGTTGCAGTCTGTTTGTGTGAAAATACTCTATCTTTGGTGAAAGTATTAATAGTTGTGTGTAATTTAGGCCGCATGATTAAACATGCATGTGTTTGTATCTATGAATAGCTTCAAATCTCTCAGATTTCACTTCTCTCCAGCAGGGCAGGATTACTTATTTTATACATATAGCAACTCCCATAAATAAACATGAACAATCATTTAAAAAACAGCCGAACATCAAACTATTATTTCGCATTAAAGCACATGATGTGGAAAAATAAAACCACCAGTAAAACATCATAAAATATTTCCACCAATAAGTCATTAAGGAACTGCAGTACAATAGGAAAAACCCTTTAACGCTGCACAGATTTTTACTGCATGTACTTTCAAATAAAAGCCATGAGAGTTTAACCATGACATTACATGTATATTTGTGAGTTCAAATTTACATAAACATTCAACTAAACTTAAAAAGAATGATTGCCTGTGTTTCTTTCGTACGCATAGGCCTATTTAAGTGTGTTTTTATGCCATACTATGAATTTATGTATTTTAATGTTGTCTGGATCTGCGCCAGGTCTTTATGGTAAATATTGGAGATTTTAATCTCAATGGGAGTAAATAATCACCTAATGATTAATAAAAAATATATGAATTTATGAAATTATGAATGTAAAAGATCTGCCGATCCATTGCGCTCATGTGAAAAACATGCACATGCATCCAAATAGTTATAAATCACATATTTAGGTGAATGTAAGTAATAATGATGGTGTCTGTCTGACCTTGAACGCCACCGGGAGAGTTTTGTTGCACCTCCAGTGGGACGGCAGCACCGAGCACAGAAAGTTGGGGCTGTCCGTGCGCACGAGCTCGGCGGGGTGGTCCGCGATGATCTCCACCATGGTTCGGTTGTCGTGCTGTCGGAGTCTCGGCACCGCCGCGTTCGCCTCCTGCTGCGCATCGCTCATCTTCCCCGCCACCGGCTGAAGGCTGCTGGACGGCGGACTGAACCTGCGGCTGGTGCTCGGATCTACCGGAATGCGCATCACAACAAAGTCAGCAAAGGTAAGGACACTTCAAAACAGCGCTAAACTCAGTCTTTCGGCTCGAGAGCGAACGGGATCTACCGCGCGTCCACCAGGCTGTGGGAGCGCGCCTTCCACAAACCCGACACGAAGTTGGAGAAGGTCGGATCCCCGCGGGCTTTACGCGCTCCTACAGGTGAATCGCGCTGAAATAAACGCGCGCGGGTTCCTCGCAGGAAACGCAGACATAATTTACGAGACGACCAGGCTTCTCCAAGGAGGTAGGAAACCTCAAAATCCGGGACAGGAGCGAGTCGCTTCGCATTTACGCACAGCGCCCGATCGGAGAGTTCGGTTCCCCGCGCGCTTCAAACGCGCCTCCAGATGAGCAAGGTGTTTAAAAAAGAAAGTTTCGGCTTTGCAAAAGTCCTCAAGACCTTTCTTGCTCCATGCGCGGGCTTTGTGAAGGGTTAAAAAAGGTGATTCCAAAGGTTGTGGTTGGAGAGATGAAGGCGCTGCAAAGCCGCAGTGTTTTGTCTCGTTGTGTGGTTTGTCTTAGGAGGCAGGGACTTGGTGAGCTCAGGTTTTTTGTGGTTTATATATATATGCAGAAGCAGGAGGATTATTATGCTGATGAGTCTTGAGCACGTCATGTCTCCAAGCACCATTTCATGGCATCAAAATAAATGAGCAATCCAAGGGTTTGATGTCAGTTTTTTTCTCTCTCGTTTTAAACTAAAGCAACCCAGAAGATGTTACACAGAGATCCTGCGGCTATAAATAAAGTTGTGATTTATCTCCAAATGTAAAGACACGAGAAAAAGAAGATCAAGAAAAAGAAAAGGTATAAAAGACCTGTATTGTGATGAATGGTTTCTTTCACTGTTCACTCGCAGAGAGACTCACAAAGAGACATAAACACAACTCAATGAAACCAGACAGAAAGCAAACAAGCAAAGAAGAGAAGTGACTCATTTCCTATTTCTAAAGACAGATAAAGAGCCCGGGATAAAGTTAATATTATACACAATCAGTACAGACGCCATGGCAACAGTATTGAAGAAGTATCTAAATCATAATCATAATGTTTTCTCCTTTTTTCTAAATGTATGACCCCTATATGTTAATGCATATAACGTATGTTCATATTTTTGTGCTCATTTATTATTATTGTTATTATATTTTAATCTGAAAAAGTGTATGGGTAAATAAATATACAAGGTCAAAGAATAAAATGTAAAGGTATACTTTAATAATATTTTAATCACTTTAATTATTTCCTGATAATAGTTTTTTTCAACTTTCTGTGCAACTAAGTTGTGTTCATATTTTATTGATTAGTGTGTTATGGTTATTATCTTATTAATAATATTTATGTTTGTATTATCACTGTTTCTGGCCGAAGAAATCGTTGGGCTCGTCTTTTATTGTGCGACGAGTGTGAGCGCAGAACTACAGCACCGCTCGCTCACCGGTGCGGGACATTGCGAGGTACCGCCTTAAAAACTACATTACCCACAATCCCCGGTAGACCGAGTGACGTTGAACAGACGCGCGCTAACTAGTGTGTAAACATCAGACTCATGTGCCTTTCCGTTTGAAAACAGCACATGTGGATGGAGTGAACATATCTCAACATACAGAAGGTAAAGTATTCGGTTACTTTAACGTGTGAGGTGAAACCTCAGTAATTTATTTGACCTGAAAGTCACCTTATATTGAAACGAGACTCAAAATCAAAATGTTAAGCTCAGTCCACTGTTGATGTTCTTAAAGTGTGTTATAAACATTTTAGAAGCGTCATTATGTCTTTATAATGTTGACAAGCATTTTATTTGCTGTATTTTTAACAATTTGAGTTAAAAGTTTGAATTAGTGAAAGGTGTTAGTTATAGTTACAGTCATAGTACATAGCTTTTTTTTTTTACATGTCATCAGACATGTCACGTGGTTTTAAGTGCATAATCATAATTAGATGGACATAATCTCATTGGTGATTCCTTATTCTTATTCTAGACTCCAGTCGTGAGCCAGTGGGAGTTGAGGTTTCATACTCCGTTCTTCCTTCCCAGTCAATTCTGTGTTTTATTCTGGAAAAAATCACATCCCCTCTTGTGTCTAGCCTGACTTTCCCCCATGTGTATTGTTTGTAAAACCTTGGCTGTTTGAAAGACCGTAGGAAGAGTGATGTCAGCACCCGACATGAAGTCTGACTCTGTGGAAACTTGCGCGCACACACACACACACACACACACACACACACACACACACACACACACACACACACACACACACACACACACACACACACACACACACACAGAGATGATGGAGATTTGAACGTGCGAGCCATTTCTCCTCCTCCTTCCTGTCCAAGTACACGTCCAAAAGCCTTTAATCTACACGTTTCGGTGTGAGAGAAATGGATTTCGCATGATTGCAAGTCTTGTGCAGACGCAGGAGCTGTGTGTGGCGGCGCGGCGAGGATGTAGGAGGGAAATAAAACATCCAATGGCTCTGAATCGCATTTGCCACTTCATTAGGGCCTCGAGAAAGACGCACTATTAAGTTACATTTCCTTCTTCGGTGACTGCGAGCGCCAAATATGTTTCTGATTTTCCCCCAGTTATGATGATTGTCTGTAAATTTATGAGACAGCTGAGTTGGGGTAATTGTAATTAATGAAAAATATAGCTGAATATATATTGAAACAGCATGTGGCGGAAGGTTGGATTGGGATGTCTTGGATAAAGAAGAAATAAATATGTTGGAGGTCTTTGAATGCTTACAGTTTTGGGCTCTCGTAGAGCCGCGGTTGTTAAAGTGCCCTTCCTCAAATCATTTTATGTCACCGAGAGTCATCTGTATTTTTGTCTTTACACGCTGTAGGACTACTGCTCTTGGCAAAACCTCGAGAAACACAAACTGAACGCCGCATCTCATGCCCACGACTAAATGAGGAAATTAACTAGGCGTCGGTGGAAAAAAACAAAAGACGTGGAAGCTACATAAAAGTCCTGACTATTTAATTACACAGAGGAAAATGCAATAAATAGAATGGCTCCCTTTTCTGTTCTTTCAAAGCCTTTTGCATGTTGAAGTAATCTTGATTCATTTGCCACATCTGAGTTCGTTTTGCCCAGTATGGCGACCATCTGCCTTCACGAGTCAAAGCAAAAGCTTTATCTTTCATCCAACAGAGGGGGCGAAAACAGAAGGACATTTTATGCCGCGATGTGTTTATTGAAGAAAAGGGCCCTGCGTTTGCTTTGGTGACACTTTGGAACATTTAGTTTCATGTCCCTCGCAGACAGAATTAAGATTTACATCGGCTCTGATTAAAGGAGAAGGTCGCTGAAAAATGACAATTCGGCCTTTATTTAGTCGCCTTCATGTCGTTCCAAACCATGATGCTGTTGTTCTTGTGGAACAAGAAATGGCAAATCTTGAGAAACGTCCTGGATGCGCTTTGAAGCCATCAAACCCCTGAATGATTAAAGCTGCTTCGTGTGATTTGTGATTATCTTTGCTTTGTCATCGCTCTCCGTTCTCCATGTTGAAACTGCGGTCACTTTGGGTTGATGAGGCGAACTGAACTACAAGTGCAAAACCCTACATTTCATACTGGTTTGGCAAATAATAATAATATTTTTAATGGTCAGATATGTCATTGAACGCAAGTTGGAATGACATAATATAATAATGGATTAAAATGGAAATTGCAATTGTCTTTTCTGCCCTATTGTCACACATCTGACTGAAAGGGCTTCTCGAACAAGAATAGATGGAGGGCGGGGCTTGATCGTGTCTCTGGATGGTTGCGCTTTGCTATTGGTGGATCGCATGTGAGTGACAGGTTGCCTGTAACTGTGTCTTGATATAATCCTTCATTAGAAATACTGGAATATTCCATTTCACTTCATGGGGACTTTCAGGGTGTGTTCACATTTGCTCTGTTAGTGCTGTTTATTTGAATAAATGTGAATGTTGCCATCAACATGTGAACCCTGACAATCGGGTCCACGTCCAAACCAATTCTGGTGTGGCTCAATTGAAATATGAACGCAAAACGGACCAAAAGCATGCAAACAAGCCAAAAACTGGACAAGATGCGACCCTATAAAGGGAAGAATGCCTGATTTTACTCCTCGCAGCAGATCTTGGTTTGTGTGTGTGATGATGGGATTCCTGCCGCTGTTTTGACTCCTTTACGTGTTTTATGAGCTCTACATCAGTTTTCAGCTGGTCAAAATACCATCACACGTAGCTCTGCACATAAAACAAGCACTTTCAGCCCAGCACACGGCATTGGTTTGGAAGCTCTGTAAGTTCAGTCGTGAAATATACGTAGTACGAGCTGACCAGTCTGGTTGTTCGTACTGGTTTGGAATGAGGGTGAGCAAATAAAAATGAGATCTTTAAGGATTGTCAGACTCCACCAGCATTAACAGGGATTAGGTCTCATCCACCAGTGAGGTTTGATTGTCTGATGGCGTAGAAAGGCTGTGGTTTCTGAGTCACTCATGTCAGCTTCAGGTTCAAACAGACCAAGGTTTGCTCAAATAAAGCTGGTGGGCCGTGACGAGACCGACAATGAGCACATTTGACTTCGACAAGCTCCATTTCTGGGGTTGTATCAGCATCCTGTTAATTTGTTTTCTTTGCATCGGAGGAAGTGTAACTGCAAACTGTGCAGATAGCTGTGTGATGAATGATAACTGCTCCACGGCACGTGCCCTGATAATTCAGATAAACGAGTAATGATGTTGTTGGTCTGGGGCTGATAGTGATGTTGACTGTTTCTGGAGTGGGGCAGACGGATGCAGTCAGAACTGTCCTGATGTTTGAGGGATTCACCCATATATGAACCATAAATGCAGAAAAAGCAATATATCAGCTGATTAATGAGCCAGGACTTATCATTTCTAAAAACAGCCTCATCTATTATTATTATTGTTATTAATAATAATAGTAATTTTTTTTGTTAATAATTGTATATTTTGTTATTAAAACAATCACACTGAAATAACAAAAATCAAATTATTATTATCACTAGTATTATTAATTTTGGTGTGTAAATGATATACTCAATTCATACTGAAATGAATTGTTAATGAAACAGTTAAAAATGGGATATTATTTTAAATATTTACCACTTATATATTAACTGTTTATGTTGTGTATTAATATGTGCAAATTGTATAATCAGTTCACAAACTGAATATTCACAGAAAGTATAAATGTTTTAAATGATTCTTTTTGCAATATTTTATAATGTTTTATAATGCGCATATATATATATATATATATATATATATATTATATAAAATATTGAAATAAAAGTTTATTATAATATTCAGAATATATAAAAGGTATACATATTTGATATTGATATTATTATTATTATTTATAAGTCCACAGTGAATATCTGTGATTTAAAATTTAAACTTAAAGGATTTTAAATATACATTGGTTTGCCACTATTTATTGTACAGTATTTCTATATTTTTTGTGGGTCATTATATGTAAATATTGAATTGCTTTTTGCAGAGTTTGTTGGTTCATTTTGAATTGAGGGCTATATTGCAACATGAGCACGGCACTAAAATGATATATGGAATTAAATATGCACTTTTTGTGTCATGCTCATGTAAAGCTGGGAAGATCAAACGTTTGGTAAACATTCGAACAAAACCGACTTTAAACATGTCTGCCATTCCCTTTGAACTAAAAGATCATTTATCAAATATCATTGGCTACACTAGTTTAAGCAGCCTGGCTCTGGTCATTAAAAATAGCTCAGTCTCGCTTGTGAAATAAAGCGTCCTCTGACATCTCTTTGTGAGTGCCGTTTGTCACTGATTCCGGTCGAACGTGTCCGGCTCTGAACATGTGGCGTGTTTCCCCTCCTGTCGGTGGATGCATCAGGAAGCGTTTTCCATGTGAAGTGGCTTTATAATTGCTCAGGCTTTGAGTGGGTATTGTGTATAAACCGCGTGTGTGTGTGTTACAGATGAGCAGCAGTGCTGCGAGCCCCATGGCAGCCAGCAGCAGCAGCAGCAGCACCGCGGCCGGACGTGGATCCGGAAAGACCACCAGCTTCATCCCTGAGCTCCAGAGCATGATGTAAGTGGGTGAAAGTTTTCCTGTCTTAAATCATTCAGAAAACTGATGTGTTTCAGCCCTTTCATCAAGTGCTGTGGAGTTGATGCATAAACCCCGATATGCTGATTAACTTAATCATATGTCAGTTACATGATATTTAACACATTACTCATTGGTAATAATTATAGACCCACCAATTAGGGCTGTCGCGATTCCTCGATTGAATTCGAGTGCTTAGTTAATCTATTTCAATTGATCTGTGTCGATTAACACAGTGTTTTTCAACCACTGTGCCGTGGAACATTAGAAATCGTCAGGTGTGCCGTGGAAAATTATTCAATTTCACCTAATTGGTCTAAAAAAAATTTTTTTTCAAACTAATTAATCATAAAATATATATTTTTGGTGTGTTTATTTGATTGCTGTTCAAAACACATTGATAATAATGACTATATATTGTTAATTTAGGCTACAGAGTTTAATTTTTTAACATTTTCTGTTGGTGGTGTGCCTTGTGATTTGTAATTTTTTTTTTTTCAATGAAACAATGTGCCTTGGCTCAAAAAAGGTTGAAAAACACTGGATTAACCGGTAAAGTACCGGAAATGGTGCAATCGACAGATTAGAATCGTGAACCGCATTATTAGACCATTTTCTAATCTTGGATTGCTTGATAATGGTCAAAATAAGTGTTAGTGACAGGCCAAGCGCCAGTGACGGGGGCCATGGCCTTCAGGAGCCATTTTCCATCCCTGAGCCGCAGCAGAAGACCACTTTACAGTCGACCAAAGTATCAATTAATGCTTATTTTTTCATCCATCAGACATAAGGAGAGTTTGCTTATTGGAAGCCGCTTCAGTGTTTGCGGTTCTGTTGATGTACTTCGGCACACGACTGTCTGAAACCCTGTTTTTCCGTCAAAAACTTTAAGTGTAGTTGATCTTGGAATGAATAATATTAAGCTCAATGTATAAAGCGAGCGTCCAGGTCTACAAATCTGCTTCACCGAAAGCACAAAGGAGTCATAAAGTAAATTTACATGCCGATCCATTGACTTCCCTCCAACAGAGCGTTTGCGGTTTGACCTAGTGAGAGATGTGCTTTAGGAAAGCCACAGTGAAATTCATCCTGTCGTTCTGCTTTGAATCCCACCTGAGGAGACCTTCAGACTCATGCAAATCACAGCAACACTGTTTTTCTGTGTGTTTACCTCGTGTGGGGCGACGGTAGAGAAATGCAGAGGAACATAAAAACGCCTCCTTTTTGTTTAGTCAAAACCGGGGACAATAGCTGGTCAACAAAGGTTTTTGTAAAGTTATGTTTTGCATAAAAATGAAACCTTTTAAAGACTATTTTGACTGTTTTTCTATGAACATGAAGCAATTTTTCATCTCAATTTCTTATGTAATAGTAATGTAATAAACGATGTAATGCAGCCCACAGTTATTAATAAATGTCACCAAAAATTGTAAGTATACATAACTCTTTTCAGTACTGAATTAAATTTATACTGATTTCTATTTATAAATACATATTATAATGTTAAAACTAATATAACATTTATTTTGATTTAATACATTAATGTATTAACTAACGAGAACTAAGTATGATCAATACATTTATTACAGTATTAACATTAGTTCATCAAAATACACTTTCACTAATGCTAATAAATGCAACTTTTGATTTTTTTTTTAAATACTGAAATGAACATGAACAAAGATTAATAAAGTAGAAGTGCAGTTCATTACCGTACCCAATTTTTATCAAATTATTTTTTTAAATTAAATTCATAATTTGTTTTATTTTAAGTAAAAAAAAAATATATATATATTTTTTTATATATATAATTTTTTTTTTTTTTTTTTACTGAGAACAATAGCTGGTCAACAAAGGTTTTTGTAAAGTTATGTTTTGCATAAAAAAGAAACCTTTTAAAGACTATTTTTGCTTTTTCGTCCCGATTTCTTATGTAATAATAATGTAATAAATGATGTAATGCAGCCCACAGTTATTAAATCTAAATAAATGTTATAAATAGAAATCAGTATAAATTAAATTCAGTACAAAAATATTACTGAAAAGAGTTATGCATACTATATGTAACACATTTTGTTATTGTTTAATTGATTAACATTAATGTATTTACTAACTAGAACTAAGTATGATCAATACCTTTATTACAGTATTAACATTAGTTCATCAAAATACACTTTCACTAATGCTAATAAATGCAACTTTTGATTTTATTAGTATAGATATTGAAATGAACATAAACAAAGATTAATAAAGTAGAAGTGCAGTTCATTACCGTATTTTTATCAAATTAATTTTTATTTGTAATTAAATTATTTTAATTAAAGTAAAAAAAAAAAATTAATTGAGGACAATAGTTGGTCAACAAAGGTTTTTGTAAAGTTATGTTTTGCATAAAAAATAAATTTCTTATGTAATGATTTCTATTGATTTTATTAGTAAATATTGAAATGAACATGAGGAATATTAATAAAGTAGAAGTGCAGTTCATTACCGTACCCAATTTTTATAAAATTAAAAGTTTTTGAGTTTTTATTAAAATAATGTCACATTACAACTTTGTCTTCTTCTTTTGGATTTTGCAGTGAATACGACCCTGACGTTTCTTGACGCTTTTCTGCTCATTCATATTGACCTTTTTTCTTTAACGCAAACATTTATCCTATAATGAAATCACCCCAGCCAAGATGTCTTGTTTGTAACGGCTTGCTTGGCCTGTGTAACACCCGTCACGTTGATCTTCTCCAGGGCCGACCCATTCTTTTGTCTGTGTCATTGTTTGATTTTGTTTCGAGTCCTAAATCCGAAATGCTCGGTTCTTAAACTGCACACGCTCATATTGTTTTAGAACATTTCCTTTTGTTGAAAAAAAAATCACATGGCCCTGCGACTCCATAAAGGGCTCCGGAGTGCAGTCTTATATTTTTGAAAGACATTTAATTATAGCTTGCAGCCGAAGGCATTTTTGATGGAGACTAAATGGCCTCCAATTGCAAAGATTTTCTCCGTCTCTTTGGCAGGCGCTGCGCTGAGTGGAGATATTATATTCCAGCGTCTAACAATCTGTTGCATTCATCTGTGTCACACTGTGCAATTGTTGTGCATTTGCCTATTCGTAGCTGAAACCGAAGTGTAAAAATCACGAAGAGGAGCAATAAGGTTTGTGAAAAGTCAGCTGGGTCTTGGCGTCCGTTCGGACTGAAACAGACTCCCGGGTGTTTTTGACACCGTCTGCTCTGTCTGGAAAAGTGAGGGAGGAAAATGTAAAGACAGTTTCCTCTGCCGCCTCTTGCCGTGACTGTCTGCCGCCCCGTGCCTTCATGGAGGTCTCTAATTGAGATCACTTGTACTTATAAATGGTAGGAAGTTTTGTGGTTCAACGAGAGAAGCATTAGAGCCGTACTGTGCGCCTCTTAAAATTAAAACGAGGCTACCGTTTAACTTTCTTAATCAGCTAAATACGTCTCGCTTCAGGCGCTTTTTGTGCTTTTTCATCTTAACAGACTCGTTTTTAATAGTGGCAGACCGATATGAGGGTTTCGTTGGCAGAGACTGGTATCTGAAGGGCAGAACGGATAAAAACAGAGAAAAGTGCATGATTAGGCTTTAAAGCATTTGATTTGATTTGATTTTCAACCTCATGTTCCTCGACAGTCTAACGCTATTTTTTGAGCACAATTAAATGTTGTTTTGTCATCTTTTTGAAATGACAACATGACCATGATTATAGTGTGGTCAGGTAAAGGTGATGTCTGCGCTAAATTACATCTTTGCTCCTCAGATTGTGTTTGTGAAAGCATCTCGTTACAGAAACAATAGTGACTGCTGAGGTTTTTAGCGCACTAACATGTTTGCTAATTTGCTTCTTGACAGCAAAAAGAGCTGATATCTCTGACGACTGCCTGCGTTTGACTTCTGCCTGCGGTAAAAGGACCGTACCATCCAACCGTCGAGTCGCGTGCGCTCTGAAGAGTGCTTACTTTGGCCTGGACTTTCAATGATACACGCGTAAGGTGCTAAAGATAACACAGACGGTTTGATGTGCTGCTATTCTGTTCTCCATGGATTTGACCAGCCGTCATCCCTCTTTCTGAAAGCCCTGTCCAATTAAAATACATTTGTTCTACTTCAGTAAGCTAAGCAGTGTCGGTAATGACGGATGATTTTATAGCGAGACAACGAGAAACTATCGGACGCCACATCTGTTCGCCCTAGAATTTGAAAAGCAGGCTGAACTGCTTCATTTTTACATTTATTAAATGAAAATATAATATTAAACAACCAAATTCCAGTGGGTAATCATCGTTTCCCACTGATTATTCCCTTTTGATTAGAATTGTTGTGAAAGCATATATTTATAGCGTGTTTACTAGCGATCCATTGCCATCAAATGCTAATTTGCTGTCAACTTCCATCGAACAAATAAACAGGAATGGTAAATTAAACAAACAAGTGAAAACAAATCATATGCTTCTGGTGGGATTGGTCTATCTCTCCACATGATGAGCGTCTGAGCTCATATTGAATGTGTTTTATCACGACAGAAGTCGATCCTGAGGCGATGCACTTCGACTGCTTCTCTTTAACCGTCGCTGACTTCAAGTGTATCATGGCCTGTGGTTGTAACCTGATCAAAGTGGGGTTTTAAGCGAGTCCTCTGTGAACTCATCACCGCCACTGTGCCAATTGCATGAAATTCTTCTGTTTAAGGGTTTTTTGTGGCATCAGAAGTCTCAGACTAACCTAGTCCATATTATCATGTTGGCAACGGTCTTTAAAAACACCTGAAGTCGTTATTTCGTTTGACGATACATTTTAGCACTTATTTTATTTTGCCACAATTATGTTAGTACTACTGTGCTCGGACCAAACCCACACCAGCGTTTTTGTGGGATGCAAGTCCTGCCTTTTTTTGTTTTTTTTCTTCATTTATACTGCAAGAACATCTGAAATCCATTGTTGCGATATGGAAATATATTAGTGCACAAAAAATGTGGCAATTGCAAACTGTGGCTTTCTAGTTGTCTTGATGGAAATTTCCTGACTGCATTTCTACAGGCATTAATTAGACGATATATTTTTTTACAGTGACGCAAATGCACGAGTGAGACTTAAGAGCTTTTAATGCTTCTAAAAACCCGTTGCATGTCAATATGCTGTTTTTGAGAGACGTATTGTTATTCAATTAAATGTGACGTATTTTGTGTTTTTGCCACACTATCTGTAATTAGTGGCTGAGAGCGGAGAACCGTAAGGCCCCTGCACCATGAGCTGTTTGTAATGACAGTCCCTTTATTATCGTACACTATGCAATTGCTTTTTTGCCATTATACAATCTCCTGTCACTTCCAGTGTGTGTAGTGCAGTTGTTCTTTCTGACCTTTTTTGTTTGTTACTCAACGGTTAGCAAGTTAATACTGTGTTTCAGAACTCAAAGCTGTTGAGTTTGGGTCAGTAAGATGTATTTATTTTAATTTTTTTAATCTTTTATTCAGCAAGGATGCATAAACTGATCAAAGGTGACCGTAAAAGACATTTATGATGTTACATAAGATGTCTATTTCAAATAAATGCTGTTCATCTGCACTGTAATGAATCCTAAAAATGACAAAAATGTGAAGCAGCTGAAAATGAAGCTTTGCATCACAGGAATAAATTGGATTTTAAAGTACAAACTTTAAAAAACTGTAATATTTCACAATATTAATGTTTTTACTGTATTTTTAATTCTTTAACCTTTGAATTTTAGTGTATAAGTCACATGGATTGATGTTCTATTGTTGTAATGTTACCGCTAAACCCCCCCATTTTTTTTTTTCCTCTTTGGACTTGGAGGACTTTGGACTTTGGACCTCTTGCTTTTCTACTCTGAAATACTTTACCATTTATACCATGGTATAGTCTGATCTTGCTTTTTCTCTTTGAGATAGCAGTAGGATTTTGTTTTCCCACAGTGTTCTTTCATTTGTGCAATCGACATTGTGAAATAAATCTTCATTGAACGTGTCATATAATATCTGGGAGCAAAACACAATCATATTTTACATTCAGGAAAAAGTTGCTGATGGAAAAGCCATTTATGTGTCTTTGCGGGAACGTAATGAGACTGAGTGAATGTAGCACTTTAATTTACTCCCAACAATTAGGTGAACGTCAGCCACTTACTGTAATTAAATAAGGCATTAAGATTCAGAGTTGTCGGGAAGCGTGGAGTGGCATTCCCAGGCAGGACGGCCCACTGTCCTCTCGTGGCATTGCTTTCAGCCGCCTAACCGCATTTACAGCGATCTGCTACGGGACCCGGGTGAAACCATGGGCCGTTGACTAGCAACGTTGTAGGCATTCTAATTCGGGCTTCTGTCTCCTGGGCTACAGCCTGTGTAAAACCCTCTGTGCTTTCAAGGCCCCTCGAATGTTTTCGTAAACTTGGATGGAGACGAGTCGCATTGGAAGCAAACATCAGTAATGAGCTGGTACACAGACTCTCTGGTTAACCAGACTGTAATTTGGGGACTGAAAAGAACCTCTCATCACTATTGAGTATTTGTTTACCACAGTTTAACTCTAGTGTTTCTCCACAGAGGCTCTCTCTCTCTCTCTCTCTCTCTCTCTCTCTGAAAGACGCTTTAACTGTTGCTGTTCTGATCTTTGTCTTATTGGACGTGTGTTTTCTGTCATTCTTCAAATGAAACGTACGTGCCGTCTTAAGACCTAGTGAGCCGTCTTGCGTACATGGCCAATATCCTAAGCCCACATTTTAACAGAAATTAATTTTGATTGAGAACATTCTGGTGTATCTTTTGTGCAAAGCGTACCGGAGACAAGTTTGGCATTTACGTGTTGCTAAACTATTGATAAGAGTAAAATATTTTTGATGCGATCATTTAATATCACATAACACTTGCGTTTGGTTTTGAATGGATTCAAAATGTACGTGATGTTTTGCAACTTTGGTATCGATTAGATTTGTACTATTATTCATTATTAAGGATGAATTAAATTGATTGCAAGTGACGGTTAAGACATTTATAATGTTGCAAAAGTTAGAATAAGAAATCTAATTTTTTAAAATCACAATTTCCACAAAAATACTGTTTTCAACATGGATGACAATCAAATGATGTTCTGGGGAGGATGGGATACTGAAGACGGGTGAAAATTCAGCGTTGCCAACATAGGAATAAATATAAAGGAATACATTTTAAACTTTATATTCAAATAGAAAGCTGGTATTCAGTTTGATTGAACTGTAGTAATATTTCACTGTTACTGTTTTTACTTTATTTTTAAGTTCAGCCTTTGTGAGCATAAGATACTTTTTTCAAAAACAATAAAATCTTTCCGACCCCACACTTTTGAAACAACGTATGTTTAATCAGCTTTTTTCCCCTCTGCTTTTTCGGCCAAATTTACATTTACATTTATGCATTTGCCAGACGCTTTTATCCAAAGCGACTTGCATTGCATTCATTGCATTTACATTCTAATTAGTTCTTGCTTTCAATGGGAATCGAACCCATGACCTTTAATTAAACCCATGATGATGTGATACTGAAGACGGGCGAAAATTCTGCTTTGCCAGCACAGAAATATATATTTTAATGAAATTATACTCAAATAGAAAGCAGGTATTCAGTTGTATTAAACTGTAGTAATATTTCACTGTTACTGTTTTTACTTTATTTTTAAGTGCAGCCTTGGTGAGCATAAGATACTTTTTTCAAAAACAATAAAATCTAACCAACCCCACACTTTTGAAACAACGTATGTTTAATCAGCTTTTTGGCCAAATTTACATTTTACATTTATGCATTTGGCCGACGCGACTTACATTGCATTGCATTGACATACTAATCTGACCTTGGAGTCGCAAGCGCCACGCTCTACTGTATGAGCTACAGGAAAGCCAATTTAAATGTACATTTAAAGGCCACATTACATTTCCCCTCCATAGAGAACATCACTAATGTTTTTGCTTTTCACAATACGTCTGCTGTATGTATGATAAATGCGATTAGTACCCTCAAATTTGTTGAAAAGGGTCTCTTAGTTATGCTGCTTATCTGGATGTGCCTTAAACGCTCTCCATGTACTCGGCTTACTAGATTTTGGAACAGAGCTATTGAATTTGTTCTGACTCTTAAGTACAAATAGTGACTGTAACATGAAGGTAATATCTACAAACAAGACTGAGCTCTAGGTCTGATGGCGCATGTTTTTAACTTTCATTGCAGCTGACGGCAGTGAAATTAAAGAACAATATGCTCTGGAAGCTTTTATTTACTTCATAATGAACTCCTACATGCCAGTAAGCCGACTGCAGTCTCGCCCATCGCATCTCGCAATACTTCTGGGAAAAGGCTCGGAACAATGGAGAGATTCCTGCGCGTATGAATCTCGTGTTTTGAAACTGAATAAGTAGGTGCTGTTGATTCTCTGTGTTCTTCTCGGTTGAGGTTTTACGAATGCTGGACTGCTAGAGCGATAATGATCGATGGCTTGATGTGCGCAAAACAAAAATCAGAGGAGAATGTTTTGCAAGCTTCTTATTAAAAGCATACATCGAGGCTTATTTAAAGCGTGCCTTCTATAGAAAGAACTTTTGACTTGATTTACGATGCATTCAAACTAGGACGAGACTCCAACCCTGTTTTGATATAAGCGTAGAAACTCTTCACTCGACGCCCAGTCGCGCCATCAATATTTAAGCGTCTTCAAATTACCTTAGCCGAGTATTGTTTATGCATTTACAGGTCTTTTTCGGCTTCCTCCCACGTTAATTGTAGCGTCATTCACTCTATCCGGAGAGTCATGTTTATTAATAAGACGCCTTGTTAATATTTAGACGTCGTGAGGATGTCGAGAGAGAGAGATCTCTTGTTGTCTTTGTCAGCAAAATGACAGCAGCTTGAACTCTGAAGTCCACGCAAAGCTCCGGGTTTTTCACGTTGCTTTCAAACCTCTCCAAGTGTATCAAACTCCCGTGTTACTCCTCGTTTTTCAGTGGAAAACAACTTCTTAGGAGATTCGCCTTTGGACGTCTAATGCATATTTAACAGCAAGGAGGAATGTTTTAATAGACAGTGTCAACCTCGGTGAGGGAGTCTTTCTGATTAATTTTACATAAAGCCTGGCCTTTATACTCCACTGAGTGGCTGTTATTTCCCCAAAGGATTCAGTGATATACCGAAACACCTTTACAAGTAGTTTTGTGCTCGCAGTGAACACACGAGACAATGAAACAGGAGCCATGATGTCTAGTTCAGTAACTATAGCAGCCTGCCGAATGCCGTCAGAGGATGAGTCAACAGCCGCTCCAATCAGAAAAACAGTGTTGTTGACAACGCGCTCAGTTGTGGGGTTAATTCTTAATGACTGTTTTTCTCCTCCGAGCTTTAATGTGCCTCGTGTTTGGAGTCTCATCTCCTCCAAAAATCCTTCTCGGCCCATTTGTGGCGCGCTGATAATCGCTAATTGAGTTCATTTAGACCGTGTCCTGTTGAAGCTCCATGCAAAGACATCCGTTAACTGTTGGGTCTCAGGGAAAAACTCATACAGTCAAATGCGACTAAAAATTTAATAGTGCTTAATTGGGATAGAAAAATCGATTATTTTGATATTGCTCTGCTTTTCTTTGGTGCAAGTTTGATTGCATCGTTGCTAAATGAATACAACATTATCCCACTGTTTGTTTTACATTTCTGGCTGGATAATAATTTCTGTTGGTTTGCATTTACAAAAAAGTCAGTCTTGTTAATGATTTTTCACATTATTAGACGCACGCAGTCAATGTGATTGTGGTCACCGCTTGATGTTTAATGCAAAATCTGGGTCCTGAAGCAAAACCATTTGAGAAGCGCTTGATTAACCCACATGAATGATTTAGTCCTAATGGCACATGGTGATTACGTTCTGTTAGTGTGTTCTTATATTCGGCTGATTATAAATAATACAGTTAAAGGAAGGGACAGTTCACCCAAAATTGAAAATTGCCGTCTGTTTTATTCACCCTCAAGTTGTTCCAAACCCGTATGAGTTTCTCTCTTCTGTTGATCACAAGATATTTTGACGAATGTCGGTAATCAGACAATTAGCCATTGGCTTCCATAGTAGGAAAAAAATACTATGGAAATCAATGGCAACTGTCAACCGTTTGATTATGAAGATGCTTTAAAATATCCTCAGAAGAAAGAGGGTGAGTAAATGATTCTCACCATTCCTTTAAATGAGAAAACAAGCATAAACTCTTTATAGTGTTGCTCGTTTATTTCAAATTGCATCGATTGGTTTAGATCGACAGGAGTCTCTTGATGGATCTTGTGCTTTTTTTTCCTGGAAGCCCTGCAAGGTTTTTTTGTTGAGCTCCAAACAGCTCAAGATGTTCGACACTGTGCAATAGTATTTTCTTTAAGTGCACTGGACATGGCCTAAAGACCTTTAAAATCTGTGAATGACAAAGTGTTTCTTTTGTGGTTTCAAAACACTCGTAAGAGAAGACGAGAACTGGATACTATAGAAGCTGACATGTAAAGAGCCTCTGCATTGCTCCTCGAACGGATATCCGATACATGCAGGTGTGTGGATGGTTTCTGTAGCAAGTGATTGCTGTGGTCAGATTACCATGCCGGTTAGAGAGGGGTATTTTGTCCTTTAAAGCTAATGTTTGGATTTCCACGTGCACGTTCTGCACGCTGCTCACACTCACGCGCCGGCTCCCGTAATGAACCCTGACGTGTTTGTTGGGCGGATGATTGGCAGGCGCACGACGTCATTTCATCCCTGTTTTTCGCCATCGTGCTCTCCTGTGGCGTTCGTTTTGCTGGAGCGTTTCTCAACTTGTTTACATCAGCTAACTCAAATTCGGATGTTTAAAAGTATAATCAGAAAATGCATACGTGTTTTTCCAGTGTTTTTGGAGCCAGGTCGGAGACAGACAGTTTGACTCCCAGCTCTTCGCTTATTGTTTCCATATCAGAAATGTATGCTTTTAAGGGGAAATAAAGCATTACAAGGGCCTATTCGAAAACACTTCATTTCTCCTGCGGTGAGCTGCGGAGCCACAGTTGGAAAAGGAAGCCAAGGTTGAGGAAGAATGCCAATGCAGCGCGTCCAGTTTTCCTGCTCTCATTCCGGGCATTTTTACATTCTGTTTTCCCTTATAGCCCTTGTGTGTATCATGTTATAAATATTTTAAAGTAATGTTCTGGCTTATGAAAATTGTGCATTCCTGTCGAGGTTAAATCAATACGCCGGGAAGGTTTTGGCTGTGGCGAACAGGTAAAGCCTTGTTAAACGCAGTTGCTGGAATCACTTCATTACGGCACAATAAAAACTGATCTGAACATTTCATATTTTACTCTTCAAACCGCCCGAGGCTGCAGAAAGTGGCTTGTGTGCGAATCGCCTGATAAATGTAGCAATGTTAGAGCATGAAGAAGGATATTTTTTGCTTTCTTTTTGAAAGAAATAGCTGCTTTGGATTGTCAGTCGTCTGTTTATACAGTATATTTTCTGTAGCAATATCCTTCCTCTGCTTTGCCAATTGCTCCAAAAAAGCAAATAAGAAATATTGGAGGCACTTTAACAGCCTTTCTACATCAAAATGTGTTTGTGAGCGTTTGATTTGATATTTTTTGATGCATCACAATTAACATTGTTTAGTCGTGCAAAAATTATATTTTATATTTATTACCACAATGCCAGTTTTATGCCAGAGGAGCCCAAGACCTTGATTTTTAGTAAATATATAGCCTAAAAAAAAAACTTACACAAATTAGGCTTTAAAACGTTTTTAAATCAGAGCAGAACATTTTAAAATCATAAAGTTAAGTCATTAAATATTAAGTCATGAAAAAGGAGTATCTTCCTCTGTATTTTTGTTCGGTTTTCCCCAAAAATATTTAAACCTCTTTAAATTAAGACACATTTACTTGTAAAATTAAATCTTTAAATCTGAGTTTAATCTAGGATATATTAAGAACAAATATCTGTCAATAAGTCTTACGTTTACCTTCATGAACCTGCAGAAACTCAGCTAAATATTTCCACACACACAGTTGAATATTGGATATATACAGTGGTGTTTGAATACATCTTGAAATATTTTAACCAAAGTTGGGCTATAATAATAATAATAATAATAAGTTTTATTTATATAGCACCTTTCCAGAGCTCAAGGACGCTATAATAAATCAGATTCAGCATTATTTCTGAAGCAAGTAAATCAGTGACATTAGACATGAGACTTTTTGTGCTGAAGGTCAAGCTGTATGACATGGATCATCACGAATTGTCAAAGAAAATGTTGCAAAAAATAGACGTATTCTCTGTGGCGCTGTCAGATTTACGTATTTTCATTATTATTTGAAATATGTTTGCAAAGTAGTGTTCTCTGAATCTGAAATGTCTTTATTATTCTTCCTCTTCATTGCGGAGGTGCTGTGAAAGGCGTCTCGAGCTCATGGTATGAGGGGGCCATTCATTATCGGAGCTGTTTGTCTGGAATCCAGCTCCATAATCCTCCTCTTTAAATACACTTACATCAACCATTGGCTCCGTCCCTCGTACACAATCCACTGCCTATGAATTCTGTATTTTCATGTATATTTCCATCAGCGACTGCTTCAAACGGTGATATATCAGAGGCGCTGGGTTGGCTGGCTATGATTTAAAGATGGTTTGTGGCCACTCTGATGGTTTGTTGACTGGGTTTCCACGTTACAGAAGTCGGGTCTCTTCGTGTTATGGGACTATTTATTGTTTCCCACTTTTAATGTTATGTTTGGCTGACTGAGACTCCATGGTTAAGTGTTTGATTATTTTCTAAGAAGCTCCCTCCAAGTTTGTATGAGACATCAATGCCCCTCTTTGTCATGTAGAGAAGCGTATTGGATGCGGTGTGTGGCGCAGGATCTCCATGGGAGAAGTGCCTCTTTTTTTTTGCTTTACTATGGAACATCAACAAATGTTGTCCTCAAATCAGATTCTGAGGTTTGGAGGAAATTTGATTTGAATGAAATGTATTAATATCAGTTTAATTTATATGTTAATTGTTATGAATTTCTTTTAAAGTAAATGGTTTTAAATAGTAAGTATTGTTAAGATTGAATGCAGTGGAAATTCAGCTTCATTGAGACCATTTAGTCTGAGATCACTATAAAAAAAAATGCAGTATTTTTTTTTTTCAGTGCATTTTTTTTTTAAATGCAAAAGATTTTGACTAAATGATGGCAGAAAACCTGATGATCGTGATTTGCGATGTTGCAAAAAGCGTCTTGAGCTTCGATGATTAATGCCGCTCAATTACTCTACACCTAGAAATAGTGTAGAATTAAAAATATTTATTTTTCATTGCACACATAACATTTCTTTCTTTGTGAAACTTTAAAAAGTCAAGATTTGGTCTAAGACTTAACAAAAAAAGCTGTATAATTATGCAGAATTGAGCTTCTGCATCACTTTTTCTAATATCATATTACGTCCTCGTCCTCTGAGGAATCAAAGCTCATTTTTCTTCACCATTCAGTCTGTAATATTGTTGTCTAAATATGTTTCCTTGTTCACGTCTTTTTTGTTTGTTTGTTTACTCTCACCCCGTCCGTTATCATTGATTTTGACCTCTTGAAGCTGTCCGGTCATGAATGGGTAATTATGGTTTTTACGTTTGTGACAAACTGGCGTTATAGAAATGCACACGGTCGGAGAGATGCAGTGATTTGGTCCTAACGTGCCACACATGGCGTAAATTATTTCAAGCCCTCTGCTGCTAATACGACGTTAGAAAAACTCGTCCGGCTGATAGTAGTCCTTGATGTTGAAGCCAAGAGAAATGCAAACTTTTTTTTCTCCTCACAAATCGAGTTTTGATTTTTATAGGTTAAGGTTTTATAAAACAATGCAAAAATTATAAACCACTCACCAAAGAGATCATTTGATTCGTCAGTCATTGCAGATTACTTTATGCTGCTAGATCAATCTTTCAGTTTGAGAGTTTTTGAGACTATTTTATTTAGAAAAAAAAGCATTTCACCTGGCTATGCATATTGCATTGCATTAATGCTTAACTTTCTTTTGAATTAGCTGGACGTCTCTGACTGCTTACTCTCTGAGGTTTGGTTACCCAGGTCGCGTTTCGTCCATTAATATTGTTTTTCTAGCGTAAACGAGAGATGTGATTTATCAATTAGCTGAATGAAGCCGCTCAATCCAGGCCGGGGTATCAGCACTCGCTCTAAACGAGAAGCACATGTCACCTCTGAGCCGAACAACACGCTGCTAATTGATTAGTGACGCTCTTCCAAATTTGCCAAGAGCTTGTTTAACATGCGTACGTGTTGCGTGTTACGGCCGTTTGTCACCTGAAGGAGTTTGAGCGTTTCTACTCGTAAATAATGTTTCTGTTTGTGGAAACGTGACATGATGTTTGTGCTGCTGCAATGCTCTCTCGTTTTTCAGGGTCACTCTTGAGTTATTAATGTGTAATTGGTTAATGGGATTCAAAATAACCATTGTAGGACGTATTTCAGCATCCTGTTGTCTAGACCAGCCCTCCACAAAGCCGCTTCAGTTAAAGGTTTTACTTTCTTAACCAGATTTAGAATTTATGAATGTAAAATGTAATGAATTATCGGTTTCTGGCTGTGTACGTGTTCAGTGTCTGTGTAAATGACAGCCCTGTTTACTTTAAATATGTTGCGTTCTACTTTGAGATTTCTTTAGCTTACAGGGAATCGAGAAATGAATTTGTGTGTGTGTGTGTGTGTGTGTGTGTGTGTGTTATAACAACAGTATTATAGACCCTTATGTCAAAAAGCTCAATTGAATTGTCATTTTATTTTCATTTGCATATATGAAAAAGCCTAAACTAATATAAATGCAAATAAAGCATTTGCATGTTTAAGTGTTTTTTTTTGCTCGTATTATTATTATCATTTTGATGCTTGAACAACAGCTGTCCGGTGACAGTTTGTGCTTTAAAAATCAATGCAAGACACCTGAAATCAATGTTTCTTGATTATGAAATGTTTCTGAAGTTTAGTGTTGTTGTTTTATTGTTAGTACTCGATAATATATATTCGCATGCTTTCGGAGCGCTCAAGGTGTGACGCCTCTGCGGCCTGGTGTTTTTGGAGACCGCCTTGATGTTTGCCGACATTGATGACAAAACCATGTAGCTCACGCTGTCTGGCTCGAACTCAATATCCTGCCTCCATATGTTTGTCTAGAAGGGCCTCCGATTACGTGGACATGAGGCACTTGATGAGGAAAATACTGTAAGTACAATCTCTGATTGCTTTGTCAACAGCGTTTTGTATTTTTATTTCCATACGTACTGTGCGATAAGATCACCATTTGTTTGGATTTTACATGTTAGTATATTTTGAATAGCTGAGGTATTCAAATAGGTTTTGCATAGATTGTGTTTTACATGTGGCTTTTTTGTGTGCCGTATAATGCTGGACTCGGTTTTCAATCTTGGTTTTGCTCACACAGTATGTCAGGACCCAAAAAAAAGAGAAAAGATTTCATATACCCCTTATTCAGTGCATATTAAAAGCCCCATTCAGCTGGCATTTTATTTCCTTTCGCATGTTTGAAAAAGCCTAAACTAAGCTGAACGCAAATAAAGAGCGTTTGCATGTTTGTTTAAGTGCTTTTCATTCATAAGGATAAATATAAGCTCCCTCGTTAACCAGGTTTGTGCATTTATCAATTAGCATTAACCCCCGCAAATCCTACCCATAATATCCAGCTCTCCCATTCTGAGCTGAAGTTTTCCACATCTTGTTCTAATGTAGCTCTGTAAATTGAAACAGAGTGAATGTTTATACATCCAGAAGGGCTTTTCTCTTTCTTCGGCTCGTCATCCCACATATGTGTTTTTAACTTACACAAACATGTCAGCAACTTAGCATGCACGCAAACGTAAACACGGAGACTTTTAGCAGCGTGTGCGTACGCGCGCGCCATTGGTTATCGGCTTGTTCGCTGAGCTTGACTTCTGTGTGACCCGACGCTGAACCACAGTGAAATGAAAATAATTTTTCTCAGCACTCACCCCAGAAAAAGTTCTGCTGACATGGAGTCACCGAGCTGAAAAGACTGTTAGATGCCATAGCCACACGTCGGGTCGCTCCTCTTCTGGAGGTCGTGGTGACCCTCGAAGTCCTAAACTGGGAGCACAAATCATATCAAGGCATCTGAAGGGAATACGCACAGCTACAAACAAACAAAAGCAGTCGCACAATCCCCAGCAGTCTGCAGCCGAGGAGAGCGTTCAGGCACAGATATCAACGGATGGAAACGGCATATACGAGTGTGGTTAGAGCGTACTTACTGACTTGTTGGGTCTCTGTGACTGGGGTTGACCCACTCTGATTAACCATTTACGCCCCAGTGGCTCCCTCCTGTCGTCCTGGGGAAATCTTGTGCACCGCACTTGTGGTTCTGTGGTTGTTTGTGAGGGGAATGAGACATTCTCGCAATCCAAAAACGTGTAAGCTTTAAAACACACTTTTTTCCCCTCCTGATGGGCTGTTACTGGAGAGGCTGGGTCATGTGTTTGGTGACATCAGAGCAGTGAAGAGGGCTCAGCCCTCTTGTCAGTGGTCCTGCGTTTCCTACTCTCATCCAGCGGGATGCAACCTCAGCTCCTGTGAATCCGAAAGGAAGGGGCTGGGACTTGGAGAACTCTTTCAAATCCTCTTCTGCAGTGCATTTTTTTCAAAAAGCTCCTTTTTCACGCATAAAGAGGAAAATTAAGTGCTTTTTAGCTTGTAGGCTTTCAAGAAATGTAAAGATTTTTCCATTTTGATGCTAGAACAACAGCTGTGTGTTGCCAATTTGTGTTTTATATCAATTTCAATTCCTGGTATACTCTCACAAATCTCCCCATTTTTATTCCTGTACAGTTGTGTATTTATTATTTCTCTGTCCTGCATTCTTCCCACATGGGTGGTGTTTGGTTTCCAGGTGTGTCTGTGCATAAGTTGCATAATTGTCTCTTTGAGAAATGACAGTCTGGATCACGTCTGCCTCTTGTAACACCTTAACGAGTGCATTAGCAGCCGTGATTCATCTGTCTGTTTTGCGCGCCTCGCAGGTTTGGATTCTGGCGTGCGCTCAACACTGTGAACGGAGTATGCGGCTCAGGTGTTTGTGTAAGCATGGGAAAAAAAGTGGCAAGATATGTTTCTCTCTCTCTCTCTCTCTCTCTCTCCTGTTTTGGGGTCATGTTAGGTGCTGCGTTGAATCTTGAGTGTGTTCATTGGGCAAATCAAAATTACACTTCCTAGTATCTAGACCGAGAGTTAAGTTGAAGGAGGGAGTGAGCCCAATCTACAGCCCAGAATAGTACTTGAGGGTGGACTCTCTTAAATTGGACCAGCAAGTAGGAATCTAGAAACCACTCATAACAGCCTAAAGCACTCAGAACAGCCTAGAAACCGTCCACAAAAGCCTAGCATCGTGCTAGACTGCTGTATTATGAAATGGTGGTGCATATGAAAATAATGAAAATCTCAGCTCAGAGGATGTGGTGTGGTTATAACAGGAAATGGTTCGCCCACAGCAGGCCATTCCCTTTACGTCTTCTCCGAAGGGGGCGTCTGAGAACAAGGGTGATCAGGGACAAATGTTAGCACGATCTGTGCTTTATTGCACTTAGTAAGAATAATTTCAAACAGCAAATTATTGTTGGGACATTGTCGTACTAATTTCTTTTGATACAAATTCCAGTGCTGGTACATCGCATATATTATCATACAAAGAAATGACAATTCATTAACTTTTTAATGAGTCTCATAATACCAAATTCTCAATCTTTAGTGCTTATAATTGATTTCCTCTCACAATTAATGCAACACTATTTACGCCCTCATAACGGGTGTTTATGTATAGTACATAATGATAATGACAATGACAGTAAAGTTCCCCTGTTATGCTTTTTTTTTGTAGTTTAATGTCATGTAGTGAGTAATATGGGTAATCAAACCGCAGGACAAATGCCAAGTTCTGTTATAGCGTTATATACGTAACGCTGTTGCATCAGCTGCCAATGAGCTGCGGCTCAACATTCGAATACTGGTAGTGTTTGCGGTTAGCAGTCTGCAGCATGCTTTCATAAACCCTCCTCCCTCCCCAGCTCCACCTGTATACATCTGCTGCGGTGGTTATTTCATGTCTTACCTGCTCACAGCAATGTCTGGGAATGGATTGACAGTATCAAGTCTTGTTGGTACTTGCTGTGCAGCAGCAGCAGAACTTTTCTATCAAGACCAAATGCATTAATCGCCATATCCATTACCAAGCCAATCTCTCCGAGTGTTGTCAGAAATTAGTTGTCAATAATTCCATTCTTTTTGCACGAACCGACGTATGTTTGTAACAGATTGACAGTTCCAGCCTCTTGATTGGCTGCCTGTGAACAACGTCTACAGCACTGTGACAAAGGGGTTGATGTTTTTTGACATTGAATGCATGTAAACTTGTTGTAGGAGACCTCAAAAACTAAATTAGGAACCTTTAAAATATCATAATGGGGCATTTTAAGTTTTGTGTGGAAGAGCTTCTTGATCTAGGTTGCCGCTCACTGTCTTTTAGATGCATTCAGCACACTTATGTGAATAAGGCACGCGTTGCGATCGGTTGTGTGATTTGTGTAGTTTCTTTAGTTACTCAGATGCTAATGCAACACAGACGGCATGTGCAAATAAATACTAGCAGGGAGCGCAACTCATTCTTGGTGAATTTGTCATTTTTTGTGATTTTTCACACTTTAAGATCACACGAGAAACTCCTGACTGCATATTCTGCTAATTATAGCTATTTATGAGACAGACTGTATTTTCATTCATGCCGTTGAGTTTCTGCTGTCTCTGAACACGTCAGCGTCGCGGCGAATATCTACTCCTTGTCGGGGAGCCCTGGTGGTCTTCCTGCGAGCATGGTTTCACTGTGGTCCGAGTGTGTGTGTGTGTGTGCCCTTCTAAGGCCTGGCTTTAGCTTGGTACGGACCACACAGGCATAAACCGGGCATTAGATGCGGGAACATTATTCCTGGCTGCCGGAGGAAGTGCGCACTAATGCTTCCAGGAGACATTACACCCCTGCATGATTTCACACGTTCATAAATTAGAGCTGTTATGAGTTTACCGTTGAAAGCCATGCTCTATTGCTTTAAACAACATTAGAGGTTACGTTTGTTAGTTTAAATTCAATCATTGCCGTCAATTGGGCTTGTCCTGGAGGGCATGAAATTGTTAATCGAGAACTGTTGTTCATGTGAACACAAGTGTGCATCGAGCAGCTAGTGTTGACATGCAACGTTTAGAAAAAATGCATGCAGAATTTTTTCCCATCAGTCACTAGTGAATTTCCAAAATGAATCATGTTCTTCTCTAATGCATTTCTCCACTTCTATAATTGTTGACGCAACTGTTAATTGCATAAATGTAACTGTGAATAATAAATTCGAGATATGAGATTTTATATTGATCTTTAAGAAGCTTTAATAAGACTTTTCTAAATTTGTTTCCTTGTATTATTTGCAATTTAAATATGTCATTTTAATAATCAAATATTTCTTGATAGTTTTTAATCAGAATCATTTTTTTTTCTTGATTTTAGAAAAGACATTTCAGGGATGGAGGAAAAGCCATTAATTAATTTATTCTTTCGCTTTGTTCATTTATTTTTTTAACATGCACTCATGTAATGTATAGGATGAGGAACATGAATTAAAATAATAAATAGTGATCATGTTGTCTGTCATACATATATTTTATTCATTTGTTTTCCATTTTTGCAACCCAAGCAGTTTGTTTTTTAGCTCACAGGCGTCTTTTACAGTCTCACAGAATATAATTCCATAATTTACGGTCCTTAGGACTTTTTTGCGAGTGTTGACGGCCAAATTGACCTGGTGATGCAAAGCACTGTAGAATTCATGCTGGCAAAGGTCAGGACGAGTTAAACCGCAGCTGTGATCTGAACTGCTGTTTACGCATTCAGCACATCGCAGAACTCTGGGATATGACAAGATCACGCTTGGCAGGTCTCACCAACCCCAGTGGCTTTCGCTTGCGGCATGGGCACATCGTGAGAATGGCAATTAAAGGAGGATAACCTGTTATTTCTGACAATTATCACAAGTCTGGAACTGGCACTTTGAATGCTGAGTGATGTTTGAAGAGGCTACAGCGGCCCGTGACTCATCAGTGTCACACATGCAGGCTGTCTAACATGACGTTGCATGCGGCGTAACCTGTCACAATGTCATTTAAGCCTTTATTTGAGAACTTATTTCGAGCAACAGTTCTTTAACAATAATGGCTTTTTTTATTTTAACGCTGATCAAAGCGCATTTGAAGATTTAATATAAAGTGCTTTAATCGGTTAAATGCCTGTCACAGTTCTGCTGCTGTTTGATGGAAATGTGGCACCAAAATAATACTTTTAAGCATTTATGATATATACAGTATCTGCAATTGAGACTGGAGCAAACGTGGGATTCATTGTTACAGTTAGATTTTCTTTTGCTAAAAGAAAAACCATCTGTTGTTCTAAAGCTGCGATCATATTCTCTGTCTACACACTTAGACAAAACTCTTTAAGCATTAATGTGCTTTAGTTCCTCTATTGTTTTCACACTGTCAAACCCATAAAGTACCGCATTTTCCGCACCATAAGGCGCACTGGATTATAAGGCGCACAGCCGATTTTTGTGAAACTTTTAGGTGCGCCTTATAGTGCAGAACATACGGTTCTCAAAGCTGCAGATACACTGGTGGTAAATTAGAGTTTACATTCTAGAGCATCAAAAATAGTAGAAACTAGATTGTATTTTTATATCTTTATTTGTGCTTTTATTATAGCTTCACTAGCTCCATTTTATTGCAATTTGTGTCATGCATGCATTTAGTTTAAACATCGTTTTAAAACCTTACCATACTTCGAATTAATGTCATTCTTAATTATAAAACCACTTTTTTTCCTTCATTGATCTTAAAGACAAATGCATGTTTAACACAAACAAAATAGTGTTTTTGATGTCTAATGAGCTTCCCCAAGTTTCCTCCGCTCAGATGTGGTAATGAGCTTGAAAAGGATGAAGGGAAATGATGCAAATCACATCAGCCTCAAAAATATTTAAGAAAGCATTACAGTGTTCGTGCTGTTTATATGTGAATTAGATCAGTGGCTTTGCTGTTGCAGTCTGGTGCCGGTTGTCTCTTTTAGTGCTCGTTTCAGTTTCTTCATAACTTCAGCAGTGTCTAAAATGCATCAATCAAGCATTTCTTTGTCGTCCAATGACTTGACGTTGAACAACAGATCTAGTGAATCGTCATTTTTAATTATATGAATTTAAACAAAGATTTCCTGAATAGTCAGTTAAATTTCTCACAATTTTGCTGTTATTTCATCATCGTCTCAGTGAAGTTTCATGGCTGTTTTGTGTAGTCTAACATCAGGAATCTGGATTACTTTCCTCTCCTCTATTAATAGATTTTTGTGTTATTTTGACACCTCTGCCGTTTGCTTTCTTTAAACTGTTGTAACCCCGGTGGCTTGTGTGTTTTGTCTTTGTAAAGCAGTGATGACATTATTGCAGTGTTTTCCCCATGCGGTCCTGTAAGGTCATGAAACGCAGCCGCAAATAAAGATTGGTCACAGGAGAAGAGTTACTCCTTTGAGAGAAAGGCTTCATCTCAAGCGTTTTCGCAAATCAGACTTGACAGTGAGAAGCTCTCCGGATTAAACTACACTGTACAACATTCTGTTTCTATCGTCTAGTTAGAAATATACCTCAATTTGACATCCAATTCATGCTGGAAAGCAACATGAACGCTGTTTCTGACCCATTGTAATGGGGTATTCAATGAGGAAAAAAAGTCACTTGAAAAGTTGATTCAAAGGTGCATTTTTTAAACTTAATTTATTTTATCTTGTATTTAAAAAATATTTTTTACGTTTTCATTATTTATTTATTTATACTTCAGGTCATTTGGTTTCATGTTATAGTCAGTGCGGAAAACATATGATTAAATTGATTATATTTGAGTAATCTTCAATATAAGATGAATAAGATTCAATGTGAATCTTGAATGCAATGTAAGTCGCTTTGGATAAAAGCATCTGCCAAATGCATAAATATAACTGTAATCAATTTTTTTTAATCCTCAATTGTAATTTACCAGTAAAATACCGGAAGTGAACCATGAACCGCATTAGATCATTTTCTAAGACCTGTTTCTGCACGATGTCGATGTAAAACCATAAAAAAAGTGGAGTGAAATCACAAATGCTGAGATTAAATAAAATAAATAAATGTCCTGCACGTTTAATAATTCATTATTTAATAATTTAATAATTCATAAATCGATTACTCGATTACCAAAATATTGTTTAGTAACATCCCTTTAATTTATACTGACTTGGATGTACTTTCCTCTTTATGATGATCTTTTTTTAACTCTGGTCAAAAGAGTTGACTGCTTTAAGCGAATCACAATTGTCTTCCAGTAAGAGGAACCGGTATTTACCGAGCCCATGTGCTGTTGGCCAGGCGGCTCCTGCTTTATGAGGTTTTGAGAGGTTGCTCTGAATGTGTGCTCTTGAGTACAGTAGATCTGCTCTATTTGCCGTGTCTCTATACCAGCGGTTTGAGCTAATACGATACAGAGGCTTGTGTTAACATGTGGTAGCGTTCAGAGGGACCACACTTCAGTGTAATTCAGGTCTCCCTTCCTCTTACAGCAGGGTCTGGGAGTACTTCAAGGTTTTTGGCAGGTCTCTCATCATTTTCAGAGGCTGTGTTTCTGGCAGCTCTTCTTCATGTGTGATGCCAACAACATTTGTATCTAAATGAGAGTGGATCGTGGTCTTTGCAGGTAGTGGGTAAGAACTCGACAACCCGGTCCCGGCGCCGATGTGACATCTCTGTGGGCTTTTTGGAGATTTTTTCATAATAAGCTTGGGCCGACTTTTGTTTATCCATTGTTTTAATATATTGACTATTTAATATATATATATATATATATATATATCTTTTCCTACCATGCACTTTACAGTAATTCCTTAAATTATGATTTGACTCGTCAATGTCAGCGTTGATCAGTCAGTGACTGGTTAGAGATTTTGAGGAATCATATAATACTACTACTAATAATAATAACAATAATAATTAGGCCCTAGTGCTGTCAATCAATTAAACAATTAATTAAATTTTTCTTTTATTAATTACACCTTTTTAAAATTTGTACTATGTTATAATAATTTCACATTTAATCTTCAAATGTATATTATTGAAATTTTAATGATTGAATTTTAAATACTTGTTTAACAATATCTTTACAATACAAACATTGCTTCTGATATCTCTATGTAAGAGTAAGAGCCCCCCCCCCCCCCCCCCCCCCCTCACATACACAATTTTTTTTAAAGAAATTGAGAACTGATATATTGAAATGTGGCCTTTATTACAATGGGTTTATGTGAAGATTGTTACAAGTTGACCAGTTAAAAGTTGTTATATATTTTTTAAACCTAATAAACGTCACAATTTACAGCTTTCAATTATACTGTACATTTGAATGGCTATAATTGTGTGTGTGTTTGAGTTTGACTCTTACATAGAGATATCAGAAGCAATGTTCGTATTGTAAAGATACCGTTTAAAACACATTAAAAATCGAAATGTGGCCATTTTGATTTTTACTTGCCATATCAAAATGCATAGGGTGAGCATGTGATCTTGTAAACGGTGCTTGAATATTTTCAGGTAGGTCTTACAGGTAGGATAGCTATATAGAAACATTGAATGAAATGATCAAACACTTCACAGTCTTCACTTCGTTAAATTATAATCTAAATTTTTTAAGCTTCAAACGCTATTCAGTCAAGAGCAGTGAGTGATTTCTTCTTTTGTTGTTTGATGAACTTAAATGACAGACAGCAGCAGGTTTGTCAGCAGCAAAGACCTGGATTTGACACGTATCCCATTTTCTCACAACTCTTTACCTTCATTTAAGGCTTCATTTAACTAATTTAAGACTGCATGCGTGAATGCTCGAGTGGCTTTCTGTATGTGTGTGTGTGTGTGTGTGTGTCACACAGACAGGAGATTCACAGATGCGTGCCATTAATGCACTGCGTTCTCTTTTGTGTCTTATTGTACTTGAATAATTTAAAGCATTTGCATGAATAAGAGCGTGATCATGTAATGGCAGAAAAAAGATGACGTGAATAACAGATGCTGCGTTAATTGTTACAGTATTTATATATATATATATATAAAATAGGGAGATATAGTGTCTCCTCAAAAGAACTGGATGAGATGCTATTATTTTAAATAATCAATATGACAAAATTAAAAGAAATTTGATGAACAGCGACACCAGCAGGTAAAGTGCATCTCTCTTGCCTCTCCGAGCCGTTGACTTTTAACAGAACGAGTGGTGGAAAGCACAATTGGTTTGTGTGATGATAAATCCTGAAAGTTCTCATCAGCCTGAATGAAGACAATGAGAGTTAATGGGAAGAATAGTTACAGTAATCAGCTTCATTAAAGCCATTGAGATCTCACCACTTTCTCACTTCAAAATAAAACGTGAAATGGCCTAAAAACGTGATGTTTTTGTTGTTGTTGGGGAAGTTAAAGGTACCGTGTCTATGACCTGTGTGTACAATTTTGATGACTGCTGAAAATAAGTTGACCATTAAGAAGGAAAGCTGAACATTAGTTCACAAATGATACCGTATTTTTCGCCATATAAGACGCAGCGGAACATAAGACGCACACAATTTTAAAGGAGGAAAATCTAGAAAAAAAAGATTCTGAACCAAATACTGCAGTAAAATATTTTATATCAACTGTATAAAGTTAACAGCACAAAAAACATAAAACAATTTGATGCAACCATGTAACATATTAAGAACTATCTTTACTCTCATTAACACTCAGTAAACAGTGAAAGTAACAAAAATAAGGCTGTTTTTATTCGAACCCCACGTCGTCATCTTCACGGCTATGGCCGTGGCCGCGCTCCGCGGATTTTTTATATTCGTCGGGTAGGACGCACCAACTTTCCCCCCCCGGTTTTGGGGAAGAAAAAGTGCGTCTTATGCGGCGAAAAATACGGTATATATTGTTGAAATTGCCTTTTGAATGCGTAAAACGCTAACTTGAGGATGAAATTTATGCTTGGTTTTAATAAATAGAACATATTTACGTTTGCGTAAGAACACGAAATAAAATTTTTTTTTTATGTTAATGATATCAAGAGCTTCAATAGCTATTCTTTTCCTCTCTGTTTCTACTGTAAGTTATTATTTATTAATTAAATATTTTACAGAAGAATTGTGTGTTCCTATTAATTCTTCCTAGTAATAAAACAGTTTTTACTGCTGATTTTGCTTGTAATATATGGCACTGAATGGTGATCTGATCAAATTTCTACGTCAATAGTATTTTGTAACAGACACAACGGCCAAACTGCCCAGTGTGACTCTGGTCAGAATCTGGGCAGGATGGGTGTGTAAATTCATGACTTTCCTCGCTAGTCATATTTGCATATTGTGAGTGGTTAGCAGGATTCAAATCAGCGGTGCAACTGGTCATCGCTCAGGCCAAAATTCAATATGAATTGTATTCAAACAAGCATTTAAATGACATGAAACACAACGCCACAGTTAAGACTGAACATCGACGAAAGTGTCTTTCTCACCGTGATGTTTCCATCATACTTACAAAATGTATTGGTAATGATTAAAGCACTCAGTCACTAGAGTAAATGTGGCTGCACATGATACTCTGTTACTTAAACATGTATCAAGTGTCAAAAGAATAAAATACGACTGTATTTGATTTGGACTAATGGAGGTATTTTTAATGGCCACGGAGAGACGGCCAGCACTGGATGTTTGGGACTGTAGGGACGTTTCACTGGTTTCCAGTAGTGTGGAAATAATCACATGAAAGCTGTCGTCCTCATGGACGTATATTCCAAGATCACTCATGTTCCAGAAAGGATGGACGTTTGATTCTTATCAAGAGCTTAAAAGTTTCAAAGTTGCAAAGCACTGGACACACAAGTGGAGGACTATTTCTTCTGCATATCTGATGGGTTGATGTTTTTTACATCACTGTTATGTCTGGACTGAGCTCTTGTTTGAGTTCAGTGACTTACACTCTCTGATGTTTTATGGAAACATTTGCTATTTTGTCTTGATATCACCTCTGTGTATTCTGCTCCTGCCAATGAGGTGTTCCTGCTTTCCTGAGCGTTAGATCTCTAATCACTGTTTTTATGAGCATATTGAGTCCTGCCTGCGTGGCGTGACTTACAAGAACACAGTCCTCTTGCCTCGTCAAAAAGGCAGTTCCCGTTTCACTTCATGTCCAGTAATATCCAGTTTTATCTTATTTATCAGATGCACGCTTGGGGTTCTTTGGCTGTGTGACCAATAGAGTTGTTATTCGTGTCTCATAACGAGCGTTGAGTTCTTTTGAGGTAATGAAGACGTTTGCACATTATTCGGCTAAATAGCCAAAATGAACTAGATTTTAGTATTTTTGAAGAAAGTGTGACTGGTGTGAATGACCATGCAAAAGTTATACTGAGTGTTCTGGCTGGTTTCCAGGGCATTGCTATGCAGTTGCTTGGGTTTTAGTTATTTCCATATACAGTAACACCTCGAGATACGAGCGTTTCTACATACGAGTATTCCAAGATACGAGCAAACCTTCGGGTAGATTTTTTCTTCTAGATACGAGTAAATATTCGAGATACGAGCACGACGTACTGACGCTGACGCTCGTTCACCTTACGTGTTCACTGACTTCTGTACGCATCGCCCGCGAGTAGCTGATTTTCTCTCTATTTTGTTCATTATTCTTCATAATAGCGATGAGTTCTAATAAAGTGAGTGGTAAGGATGGTAGTGAGAAGAAGAAACGCATGATGACCATGGAAATGAAGCAAGAAATTGTGGATAAATATGAGCGCTAGCAGCAGGAGCATCAGGAAGAATTGTTTTAATTAGTTCCTGTATGTTTTTCTTTACACACACATCTTATATTATTATTATTATTGTATATTATTATTTTATTTTTTTCTTGAATCATGCAATATGAGACAAGGAACATTTATTAATATTGTATATAAAATAGGGTCAGTTTTGATTTGATGTTGGCTTTTGAAAAGATGAACAAGCACAGGGAGAAAACAAGTAGAGGGACCAGTGGGAACAAAGGGAAGCAACATATAAACAGTTGGTTACATTGTAAAATAGAGAAGTGTTCGTATTAGGAAACAAGCTTTTAAAATAAAAATTGGACACCAGAGAGATTAACTTCATTTAATATTAACCTTTGTAATCAATTGCAGGACCAGAGAGGCAAGAACCACAAGCCCTGATGGTAGAAGCGTGCTTTGGGAGATAATCTGACAGTTCAGTGACCATTGTGGGGGGGATTGGGGGGGGGATTTACTCAGGGAGATCAGAGAAAACCACAAGCCCACAGAACTGGCTAAAGAAGCGTGCCGGCTTTCGGCAGCAAGACAGCATCTATATTTCCTAACCTCTGCTTCTGCCTTAATACTGCAATTAGCCAATGTCTTTAGGGGCTTGAGGATTTGATTGATTCGTTTCATCAGCGATGGACCAGCTTGTCGTCATATGTGCGGAGATGTCTGTCTCTTGCGTAACGGTAACAGAAGCATGGCTCACCAGGAATCATTTCATATGAAACACAAATTAGTTAGGGTATTGGCATTAAAAAGCCCTGGTGGATTCGTGCCAGACAATGTTCAATGGACTGCATTTACCAAATAATGAAGTTAAGCTCCTGGATTTATTAGCAAGATCCAACAGATGAAACTTTAATATACAACAACCTGAGGATTTAGTCAGACTTAGGTCGTTTAATCTGGGTTGTGTTCTGTATGTGAGTAAATGCGTGCAAACAATCCATTAAATTACTTTTATAAAATGTACTAAAATCTGATTGGATGAGCCACTTCAAAGCCGTTGTACAATAACTCCTCTATTGGCACTCATCATTTGATTTCTATTGGCACCAAACTGCTAGAGACCAGTTAAAAAACTGAATATTACTCTTAATGATGTGTTTATTTTATGCTGTATTTGCTAAAAACGGACCTGCTCTTTTGCACGGGTATCTATATAAAGAATAGATACAGGTCTAGATGCATGAAGTTAAAGATTAGTTCTGATAGTTCAGATTCTTGAAGATTCATCAGTTTTAAACATGCAGTTAATTTAATTAAAGTTATTGCTACTGTTATTGCAATTCAACAACTGTTGTAAAAGTTTTTCCAAAATTATTCTGTGAAAATATTCTTTAATAAAATGTTATAAATGATCAAAATCTTATTTGTTAAAGGTAACATTTTTGTTTATCATTTTAAATGACTTCAGAGATGTATATTATTATTAAGTGAGCACATATCAACCGCTCACTGTCTGGAGGAGGGAAATGTGCAAAAATGAGAGCACTCTCTGACAAAGCATATCTTCACATAGAAAACAAGGATAAAAACAGCGGATGAATCTATCGATTCTGATAGAGAGGACTTGCATAGCAAGAGTTTAGTTCATGTAAATGCTTGTATTTTTGTTTCACAAGCAAGGCAAGTTTAATAGTTGTATTCACTGCTTTCTATTTTCGTTTATTGTTCATGTTCAGATTGAGAGAGAAAATTAAATAAATAAAAAATATATTTTTAAAAATCACTTTAGCTTCAGAGTTCTGTTATTGTATAGCAATGTCTCTATTTACTTGGATGCATCTACATCTTGAACATCCAAAAACTCCACATAGTAAAAAACAAAACAAACAGACAAAAAGCACCAAAATATTGCTGCCATTTTTCTTAATTTCTTAAAATTGGGACTTTAAATGAGCTAGGTTGAAACTTAAATTGGTATGTGACACTTGATGCTGACTGACAGAATGGTTTACAAAAACAAAGATAAGTACAGGTGAGTCAGGTGACCCAAAAATGACTTTCAGGGCTAAAGTGATTTGCACATATGAATTGTTCCCATTTTATATACAGAAAATATGAATAATTTGAGGTGAATAAATAATTACAAATGACACAAATCTCTCCAAAACTGCTTAATCGAGTGAGCAATATTACATATGTTGTTTGAATGTGGGGTCGAATGTGGGGAGTGTTCTAGAAAACACACTTTTATTTTGGCTATGGTATGAACAAAACCCAACGAGGATTTGTTGAAAAACACAAGCTTTGCTATTGGCCTTTCGGCCTCATCTTCTGTTAAAGTAGACGAGCACATTATGTCTTACCACGTGCAGTCAAACAGAGTAAATGACCTCTCCAGATATAATTTAATAATTACAGGGACTAAGTGATTGAGTATTTTTGTGGGAGCACTGATCTTGCATGCGCCTCAGCAAATGTGCAGTTGTGCCTCTGGATAACAGACTTCTTTTGAAAAATCGTGTTATCCCCAAACCTTTGAACAGCAGTGCAACCTGAAATTAAAATGGGTTACAGCACTGAGATTAATTGTGATGTAATGGTGAAATATTTGCCAAGTCAAGCATCGCTATTAAAGCTCCTCACACCGAGGGTTTGAACGAACCCCTAAAGTGTTCAACTTTCACTCATACAAATTAGTCCAGATTTCTTTCATTATAATCACAAAAGCAGTTGACAGAACATCAGCGGTTGCTTTTTGACTCTTTAGATTGATTCCACTTATAGTTCACAAGGTTCTCCATCCCTCATGATTGGAAACTTCCCTGGCTGTTTTACGATATTATGATTGCAAGAGAGGTCGTGAATTTACCTTTGACAAACATTGCGCTTTCTGCCCCCACACGGTCTTTAAAAGTGCTGAAGCATGCATGTGCTATTTACGTCGGCCTTTTTCTCCGTGCGTTTTACTATCTGCGGTTTTTAGAAATTGGAAACAACCAAACATTGTTGCTATGGCCTAGAAAATAAATTTCAACCAGCTGTGCCCTAGTATTTTTAGATATGCTTTTAGGCATCCGAGGGACTTTTTGGGGGGGTTTTGTGAAGATGTCGGGCTCTGTGATTTCACACAGTACCCTGAAGTTCCTGTTCAACATAATTACAGCTTACTATTTGAAGCTAATCTGAAGGAGGCTGTATGGGTAAATAATGAAAATATATAGCAGATGCATCATGCAAAATATTTTTCAACAGAGCGTGCATGTGCTCTTCTCCGCTGGAAGGTCGCTCAAAGTTCCCCTCCTGCCTCATCCTCTAAACTGGAAATAACTCTGCTTTCTGGCCAGATGAGACGCCTGTCCGTGGCAGTTTGGAGTTGACTAGAAGCGGCGATGTAATGTGTGGGACATGCAATATGTTTGATTCGTTAGAGCAGGGGAACAGAAGCCGCTTTGGTGGAGACTGTGATTGGAGTGAATCATGTTGGCTAACTCAGTGTGGGCATCACACATATGGAAACACTCTGAGGACTCAGAAACTCAAGACCGGCAGACTTAGACAGAAGCTTTTATAAACAGGACTAAGCTGGTATTAGAGATGGTATCGGCTTTCTGCTGTTGTCATGTTGCGTAGACAGAGGGATACAATGAATGCAGGTCTGAAAGTGATTGTTGTACATGTGGACTCTGTATCGTTTTCATAAATTCAATAGTAAAAAAATGGTATTTAAAAGCAATTCTGATAGATTTACTGGAATTAGATTGCTTGACACACCGTATCAGTTGTTCCTCTTAGAAAGCTGAGAAAGCTCATTTGTGTTAATGTCAATTTTTTGTTTCCTCTTTAAATAAAACACTGATTTACAGCATATTATCTTATTTCCTTCCCTCTGGTCTGCTCCTTTTTAAGAGCAAAATTAAATCAAAATGGACCTAATTTATTCATTTACATGTATTCTTATTCATGATGAACCAAAAATTGTTCTCCTGAAAACCTTCTGTCATCATTTAGTCACCTTTATGTCATTTTGAACCTATAGGAGCACAAAAGGAGTTTGAGATTGAATAATCTACTGGTTTGCTCTTTTTCATCATTTTTTCATTGTATTGTTTTCAATACAAACAATCCATTCGGTTTGTGTTCTGATGTTTAATGCAGAAGTGTGACACTCTTCTGAAGTCATAGATGGCTTTTAGTGAGGGACTGACTAAAATCAAACTCGTTATCATTGTCAGTCTTATCCTTTGATTTGTTAATAGGGGTTTAATGGTACATGTATTCGTTCTGAACCGTCACGGTTCGCTGCATACAGTCAGACGGCGAATACAGATCCACACTCCAATCCAGAAGGGGCAGCGTGCGGTAATGACACAACAGGAAAAAGAGCAGAAGAGACGATCTGTGCATCAACCTAAAACAAGACATCAGATGGCACGCAAAAGCTTGCTATTAGAGTGTTGATTCATTTTCGTGATTCAGTCCACAACCAAGATGGCAGAAAGCAGCATCCCGTTTGTTGTCTTTATTTTTGCTTTTATGTGAGTGTACAAACCCTTTTCGCTTTTGAATGAGATCTTACCCTTATCTGTAGGACCAGAAGTGATAGGAGTGTTTGGTTTCCGCTGTTATAATGAGACCAAATGATTTGGCATTGTGCCGATTTGACTCGTGGAAGTCTCACTGCTCCAGTCCAGTGATGAAATATGCGTGTCCTGGAAATGGGAATCCTCCTCAGGTGCCGCTTCACTCCCTGTCTCCTAGTGGAAAGGGGAAGTAGGCTCTTTTTCTCCTCTTCGCTCATCTTTCCGTGATTTCTTGAAAAAGTATAATATTGAACATTTTGCATCTGCCATCGTTAATGAAATCTTACGCACAAAAGAAATGAGAGTGTTGGCTGTGCACAACACATTAACCAAACCAACTACCGTAATTTCCCGCATATAACCCGCGGACGCAGATAATCCGCACCCTCATATAGCCCACGGGATGTGAGGTTTTGTGTAAAAAATTGCTGACATAACCCGCACCTTTATATAACCCGCACCCATAGATTAATGAACTTTTTTGTGCAAGTTCACATTTCGCATTTTGAAAGTTGCTCACATGACGTCAATTATCCATAACTGTTCAGGCTCGGTACACAGTGCTTGTGTGCGAAATTCACACAATAAGAAAACAACACAAGTCAGAAGAAAAAGAAAAAGTCTTTTTCAGCAGCAGCACGTCTCTTAAGAACAGCTGTTGATCATCGGATGAGATGAGAAGAGCCCGCCCTCATGCAGCACAGCCAATCACGTCTTCTTGCATGATTGACAGGTCAGACAGCCTATCAGCGCCAGCTGTCAGAGTGATAGTACAAGCGCCAGAGACAACAACCCTTGCAAGAAAGAAAAACAAAGAGAATACCGCAAAAAAACAACCATACATCCTTAAGGACGTAACAAATATATTTATATTATATATATTATATTTTATTATGATTACGTGTAAAAAATTTGCGATATAGCCCGCACACTTATATAACCCACACTCCTCCTGCGGGGTTTGTAAATTCTGGTATAACCCGCGGGTTATATTCGGGAAAATACGGTAGTTTGAAAATATATGGGATGGGGGACATCTATTGAATCTGAGGCAGTTACCAAACCATGACTTCTGTGTTACAGGCATAGTTGTTTACCATTTCAGATCAGATCATTCAGGCTTGGGCAGTTGATTTATTTGTAAAGTTAAGCCTAAACCTTTTTCTTCACAAATCTGAAATGCACTGCATGGAAATTCGTAATGCTTTGGTCTCCTGAGCTTTGAAAGAGCAACCGAATGTAATTTTCCTCCGTGCAAACGCTGAACTCATGTTGGTTATGCTGTGTGTTTTCCTCCCTGACCCCATGTTTGTTAGTGAAAATCCAGTACTCAAATGAAATGGGATGTGACCCTGATGGCCTGTGAGCGGACACAGCAGCAGGTGCTTTGGGTATCTGTGGCTTAGGATGTGGCTTTCGCTGGAGCGATTGTTCTAAACAAGAGAGACAGGTGGCCTATGGCACAGGAAGCTCATATTGTGTTGTCGCTGTTTGATTTTGGACAGTTCCTCTCAATAAGCCAGCGAGTCTCTTTGCTCTTTAGAACGACATGCTTTTTGTCATTGTTATGAGTCTTTTCCCATGTCATTGTCATAGTGATTCATATTCCTATGTTCTTATATTCTTAATGGAGGCGTGGTTTAATGCACATCGCTGTTGTACAATCATTCCTGCTAGTTTGATAGAATACTGGACATTCATTAGCCTTTGTTTGCAGTTAATGCAAAATGAATTGATAAGCTCATTGTGAGGCCAAACGTTACAGTGATTGTAAATATAAATGTGGCTTTTATTATAATGGATTTATGTGGAGATTTTCACTTGAGTTAAATGAGGTTCACTTCAATAAAAATGTGTATTTTTTTATTTAAATAAAAAGCCTTATGCATTGCTTTCAATTATACTGTACATCTGAATGGCTATAATTAATGACTAAAATTGAGACAAAATTAATTTCATAGAGGCATCAGTAGAATTGTTACTGGCCTTCTTTAATAATAAAAATAATAGTTAAACAAATGTTTATATAGGCTACCTTCTTTATGTCTACATTAAATTGGAGAATAAATGTGAAATTACTATCATGTAAAAATATATTAAATAATTTTTTTAATTCGATTAAGAGCACTAATGTGTCTTTAAGACGAAAGCCAAATTACTGCTAATGGCACTAGGGCTGTAACGATACGGCAGGTGGCGAATACGAATACGTATCACGATACAGGGTTACGAATATGAATACTTATTCACGAATACACACTTCATGAAAAGAAAAAGAAAAACATTATTTTACCATCACTTTAATGACTTTACCAGTTCATACTGAGTTCAAAGATGCATCCAGGTACAAACAACAATATTATACACTAGGCAGTTCACAGCACTGTCACACAGCTTACAATACATAGCCTCCCTGGCATTTAAAACAAAATATTTAACTTAATTAGTATTAAGTAACTTTGGAAAGGAAAAAGGTCCGACATGGTGGCGGGAATATATGCTAGACTGCACTACGGCTTGTCGCTACTTCAATGCATACGATAATTTATATTAAATGCAGTAGCGTTATGAATTGAGCTGATTTCCTCATACTAGGAAGATATAATCAAGATTTGAATCAGCCCAAGTAAAAATGGCAATTTCTTATAATTATTTTAATGAATTTGCCAGATGTCGTAACCTCCGCCGAACAATACCACCCTTTCATACTCGCGAGCAGAGTTACCTCCCTTCCATACTCGCCCAGCAGTGACTCGCCAGCCACTGCGCATGTCACTATGAGCGATCGTTTCCGTTTTAGTCAGTGTTTACTTCCCGAACGTATGCACTGAAAAGCGTGCCGATTTAATCATGCTTTTGGAAGAAATTTCGTTTTTTATGCCTACCGGACCATAAGTTGAAGTTCAGGTTGTATTCGCCAATATTCGGTTCATAGCCTCGCGAATACGATACGTATTCGCCAGAAGAGAAATATTCGGTGCACCGAATATTCGATTGTATCGTTACAGCTCTAAATGGCACAAAGGATTTCCTGTTTACACACACAGATGGAAGCATCTGAAATGCGAAATGGAAAGAATCTGTGAACTCCATAAATTGCCATAAATTGCCAACAATTTGTCCTGGACCGTGTCCGGTGATCTTATTGGCCTGATTAATGACCTGTGGCCTGTTTTTGTTGTTGCTTGTTTGTTTTGTTTTTCTCTTTGACTGTACGATTAGCATGAACAATGCTAAATGATCTTTAAGTTAGCATACACATACTGGTGTTGACTGAAACTGCTCGGTTTCTTGTAGAATTCACTTGAGGTTTATTTAAAGCTATCTGTAAACTGGCTTTAAATTTCCATTTTTAGGGCTGGAACTACTGCTATTTATAATACAAATGAACTGCTAATGCTACTGCTTATTCTCTCACAAAATTACTCATTCGTTTGAGAAAGGATAGTTTTCGCCTAGATTTCACTCGGGCTGCTGCGTCAAACAGATGTTTGCAGTATGTTTGGCTTTGCCGGGGTGTGGTGGTGTTACTGTGTTTTTAAATTCACTTGTTAAAGCTCTAATGACCGTGGTGAACGCAGAAGTGCTCACTGTGTCGCGCTGAAGCTGGGACGTTTCTGTGTGAAATCGTTTTAAATGGCCATTTTTCACATTTACAAGATCCACTCATTTACCTAAGCGCATTCTTGAGATTTACAAGTTCAATTTTAAGCAGCCCAAACTTCATAACAGGAAAATATAGTTAAACAAGCAGCTAAAAGTCTGTGAATTCCCCACGAGGTGGGCGGTTTTAAACGCTGCGCCAACAGAAGCTGTGGTGGATTTTTTTAACTGTTGTTTTTCTGTATTTCAAAATTGCCAATATCAACCATATCCTGTTATTGAAGCTCTGGTATCTTTATTGCGTTGTGAACGACATGAGTAAAGCAAAGATTTCCTCTTCCTCACAGTGGGCAGAGAGCGCTCATCATTTTCAAAGCATGACTGGACACCTTCGATCGCAACAGTCCGCTGTGTCACCCTATTAGTGGGATTGTATTTTCGACATGGCGGTTGAGTGGGTGTGGCTCGAACCCTAATTTTACCATTTGCTGTGGTCTGTTGTTGGTGCAATTTTGCTTAAATAACGGTTTGGATCCAATGTGTTTTTTCTTTTTCTTTCTTTCTTTCTTTTTTTTAATAGCCCGAGCACCCTGCAGGCAGTCTTGCAGCTCTTGGCCGTTTTCCGCACAAAATGCACATCACATTTGAGACAGCTATGCCCAGATGCTCTAATGTAAATGTTGATTCACAACCAGCAGTCTGACCATCCGGAAAGAGCCAAGACATTGTGTGTGCCAAGAGCAAAATAGATCGCAGCTGAAGACTGGCATGTTGAGTTTGTATCGTGACTCTGTCCAGGGCCGTCATTTGATTCACAGAGCAGCCATCAGTAGCCGATGCGATGTCAGACGTGTCAAAGCATCACTAGCTCTGCTGTCAGAGCAGGAAAGTCTGGGGCTGGTTCGGAGGAAGCTACTAGAAGCGCTAGAACTGTGTCTACTGATAGACATTTTGCTTCACCGTTTATACAGGGAGTGCAGAATTATTAGGCAAATGAGTATTTTGACCACATCATCCTCGTTATGCATGTTGTCTTACTCCAAGCTGTATAGGCTGGAAAGCCTAATACCAATTAAGCATATTAGGTGATGTGCATCTCTGTAATGAGAAGGGGTGTGGTCTAATGACATCAACACCCTATATCAGGTGTGCATAATTATTAGGCAACTTCCTTTCCTTTGGCAAAATGGGTCAAAAGAAGGACTTGACAGGCTCAGAAAAGTCAAAAATAGTGAGATATATTGCAGAGGGATGCAACAGTCTTAAAATAGCCAAGCTTCTGAAGCGTGATCATCGAACAATCAAGCATTTCATTCAAAATAGTCAACAGGGAAGCGTGCGGAAAAACCAAGGCGCAAAATAACTGCCCGTGAACTGAGAAAAGTCAAGCGTGCAGCAGCCAAGATGCCACTTGCCACCAGTTTGGCCATATTTCAGAGCTGCAACATCACTGGAGTGCCCAAAAGCACAAGGTGTGCAATACTCAGAGACATGGCCATGGTAAGAAAGGCAGAAAGTCGACCACCACTGAACAAGACACACAAGCTGAAACGTCAAGACTGGGCCAAGAAATATCTCAAGACTGATTTTTCTAAGGTTTTATGGACTGATGAAATGAGAGTGAGTCTTGATGGGCCAGATGGATGGGCCCGTGGCTGGATTGGTAAAGGGCAGAGAGCTCCAGTCCGACTCAGACGCCAGCAAGGTGGAGGTGGAGTACTGGTTTGGGCTGGTATCATCAAAGATGACCTTGTGGGGCCTTTTCGGGTTGAGGATGGAGTCAAGCTCAACTCCCAGTCCTACTGCCAGTTTCTGGAAGACACCTTCTTCAAGCAGTGGTACAGGAAGAAGTCTGCATCCTTCAAGAAAAACATGATTTTCATGCAGGAAAATGCTCCATCACACGCGTCCAAGTACTCCACAGCGTGGCTGGCAAGAAAGGGTATAAAAGAAGAAAATCTAATGATATGGCCTCCTTGTTCACCTGATCTGAACCCCATTGAGAACCTGTGGTCCATCATCAAATGTGCGATTTACAAGGAGGGAAAACAGTACACCTCTCTGAACAGTGTCTGGGAGGCTGTGGTTGCTGCTGCACGCAATGTTGATGGTGAACAGATCAAAACACTGACAGAATCCATGGATGGCAGGCTTTTGAGTGTCCTTGCAAAGAAAGGTGGCTATATTGGTCACTGATTTGTTTTTGTTTGGTTTTTGAATGTCAGAAATGTATATTTGTGAATGTTGAGATGTTATATTGGTTTCACTGGTAAAAATAAATAATTGAAATGGGTATAAATTTGTTTGTTAAGTTGCCTAATAATTATGCACAGTAATAGTCACCTGCACACACAGATATCCCCCTAAAATAGCTAAAACTAAAAACTACTTAAAATATTGATACAAAAATATTCAGCTTTGATATTAATGAGTTTTTTGTGTTCAGTGAGAACATGGTTGTTGTTCAATAATAAAATTAATCCTCAAAAATACAACTTGCCTAATAATTCTGCACTCCCTGTACAAGTCACAGTTACACATTTAACACTATTGACTTTCTGGATTCCAGCTCTTCTCACTATGGACTTTCTGTCAGCCGTCTTCATAATGTTTACTTAAAAAGATTGTAAGATATATATATTTCAATGTGTACCTTTTCATTTCTTAAGCAACCATATATGAAGAAACCTCATGGCCATATTCCAGGATGGCAATGTCAAGATTCATCAGCTCAAACTGTGAAATAATTATTGTAAGGGATGAAGAATCATTTTCACTCATGAATCTGCAGCTCTGAGTCCAGACCTTAAACTCACTGAAAGTGTTTGGGATGTTCTGGAAGAGATTTTACAGAGTGATGGACTCATGCATTGACAACACAACACTAGATGGAAATAAATGTTGTGATGTTGCATCAGTTTTTGGTCGAGATCTTGTGTTGACAATGCAGGAGTCAGGTATGTAGGGAATTATGTAGGCAGCTCTATGAAATGTGTTACAACTATTATTATTCTACAGAACTACTTGCAATCATTTAAGCAGAAGTCATTAGATTAAAAGGATTTTAAGCGTTTATGAAACCAATTCAGTCCCAATTGTACCCAAACATTTCTTTTGATGTATTTAAAAAAATATCTACAATGCAAGGAATAGGAACAAAGCAACAACAACATTTCAAGTAAAATTAACTGGCAAAATAAAATGTAACAAAAGTGGTCAAACGTAAGCAAATCATCGCAGAAAAAGTTAAAACAATTGTTACGGGTTGACAGGTTTTGCGTTTATACCATGTGAACTTGAGGAGTTTGGTTGTGTGTTTTAGTGATATAATTTAAGTCCTGTTTTATAATGATTCTTTAACCGTTTAAGATTATGTGAGACACAACAATACTGACTTTTTGACTTTTTTACTGAGTTTAGGGTGGCACTATCTGTTTGGCTGACGTCAGTTTGAAACCGTCACTGTTTTTTTTTGCAAATCTGGTGAAATCAGAATTAGGTTCATAGATCATGATTTCCACTGAATGTTGAGGTAAAGTAACTGCTGTGATTTATACCATACTCATAATGTACTTCCCTCTACATTTCCACACCTGATTTTAGGGTTATTCTCTTGTAGTTGACTGATGGTTCTTTTGTGTTTTGCATGTGGGCCGACAGCAGACTTCATGAGCTCATGCCGTCTGCTGTGAGTTTTGTTGGTGCCATCTTCAGACACTTCTGTCATTGAGTTAGTGTGAGTGTGTCAGTGTCTCCTCTCAGTATTTACAGTAGTTTATTCAGTAATGCTTTTGAATTATATTGCAAATGTTGGTTTACAGTGCAATGTTGACGTCGCTGCAGCAGAATGTAAGCAAACAGATGAGATCCAGAGACATTTCCGATAGTAGGTATGATCCTATTTGTTTAATTGGCATTGCACACAAAGACGTTTAACTTTTTGACATGTCGGAAAACAAACACATTACATATGTTAGGAGCCAAAAATACTTCCAGCCAATGGAAACTCATGATCACATGCAAAACTCATGCTCTTATGTGTGCCTACGTTTTCTAATGATTTTTTACATTCATTTATTGATGATAAATTCTAAAATTATTTTAAAATATTCATTCATTCAAGAATTCACCACAACAGGAAATAATAGATGAGTTTATTAAAACAGAGGTGAATGAACCAGGTGAGTTTATTGGTAAATAAACAAAACTTTAGGAACAGTCTTTGGCAATCATTAGGAACATACAGAATAGGCGATGCAATTAATTATCTCATGTGACATAATAAAGACAGTTGTGGCAGGGCAGTGATGTGCTCTATACAGCAACAGCTCTAAATATAAGCAAAACATAAGGGCTCATTATCACAAAAGTTAAAAACCGCTGCATCCTTTTTTAGCGTCATCGTTTTTCTTTGACTTCTGTGGCAGAGCACTCTATAAATACATGCTTAATCACTTACTTTAATTCATTTATTCATTCATTCATTCATGCATGCATTCATTCATTCATTCATTCATTCATGCATGCATTCAGTCATACATTCATTCTTTCATTCATACATTTGTCAATTCATACATATTTTAATGTGAATTATTAATTAATTAATCTATACATTCATTCATTTGTCAATTCATACATATTTTAATGTGAATTATCAATTCATGCATTAATTAATTAATTCATATATACATTCATTCATTCAGTCATACATTCAGCCATGCATTCATTAATTCTTCTATACATTCATTCATACATGCATCCATTCACACATGCATGCATTAATTCATTCATACATTAATCAAATCATTCATTCATTCATGCATTTAATTAATTAATTCATACATATATTGATTCATGCATTCATTCATTCATACATTCATTCAGTCATGCATTCATTCATGCATTAGTTAATTAATCTATACATTTGTTCAGTCATACATTCATACATTCATTCATGCATTAATTAATTCATCTATACATTAATTCAGTCATACATTCATTTATTCAGTCATACATTCATTCTAAGTCTTTTGGTCAGATGGTGCAGTCAGTTGTGTTTGGTCTTCCACTTACAGTGCGTGTTGGAAACTAAATTATTATTATTATTATATTATTAATTATATTACAAAATATTTAAAGTTTTGGAGGCTTCTTCAACGTTTTATACACAGTCATACTGTCAGGGGTTGTGTCAGAGGTGTAAACTCAGATTTACTTTAATAATGAAACTCAAAAGAACATTTTAGAATACAAAGCTTGTGTATCGTCCAAAACTTTCATACAATCCAACGGGAAGCGGCTCGGGTGGAAACACAACATACAAACATTCATTAATTGATGGACCAAGACTGAATGAAAACACACGGTTGATATACACAAGGGCTGACTGAGGGAACAAGACACAGCTGACAAGACAAACTGTAACAACGGCCTCGGTTTTTCTCTGTTGACAGAAAACAACATGAACCAAACTCTTCCAGCCTCAGCGGTTTTTGAGGTGTTTGAGGTGTTGTTTCAAACAGTGTTTGAGGGTCAAATAGACATTGTTCATGGGCAGCCAATGAAAACCATAAGCTTGCAATATGCAAATTTGTTAAATAAGGTCTTTAAAGGGAAGTGAGACTGGAATTACTGATGACTCATTTCAGCAGTTCAGAATTGATTTGTTTTTTTATGAGACACTAATTCTATTTATCATGCTCTTTGATCTTTGATTACATGATAAATTACACACTATATGAAAGCTAATATTTGAGAATGTAAATTTGACATTGTCTCCATTGTCTTACTGTTAAATAAACTATTAAATAAGATATGTATACAATGTTTAGTTGTTCAAAAATAAACCTTTCATACTGAGCATCTCTCTAGAGTAACAAAGTCTAAAGGGAACCAAAAAACTTCCATGGCACTCTCTAGGTTTCAGCGCAAACCCCTTTCAACTTCTGAGACTCCTTCCCCTATCTCTCCACAAACAGGTTTAAATGTGATTAGGAGCGAGGGAAAAGGCACACGTCAATAATCACTCACTTATCTTCATTACGTGGTGGCAGTAGAAACTGTGATTTGCGGGTCGCATGTGTTTATGATAAAGGAACTCTCCAGGGCTTTGTGCCGAGTGCAGCGGGGTTCACGTGTTGTCCAGCACTCAGCTCCAGGTGCTTTTCAGCAACTTTTACCTCAAATGAAAGTGTCCTGCCAGTTTCTTTTGGCCTTGGGTTTCTTAGGATGAATGATCTGTGTTCTTGTTCACTCAGACCTCAACACAGGAATCGTAGATCGTGCCATTTTGTTCCGTTTTGCTGTTCTCAGTCTTTCTAGCGCATGTTGAATGACATTGAATCAAGTTGAATTTAATCTGCAGAATTTAGTTTAACAATACAAAATATTCTAAATGATATCTGTGTCCAATATAAAAATGCATATTAATCTCTTTAAAAAAAATGAATATTGTCTGATCAATGCACATTTTATTCTTCATTATTAAATGTTTTTGACTCATAATGATATAAAAGAAGAGGAACATTATTCATTTTTGAGTTCAAACATGACTACTTCATTATTGTGCTTTAAAGAAATAGCTATATATTATTATTGACATTTCTATTTTCTAACATATTATCTATGCACTGAAAAAAAAAAAACCAAGTAAGATTCACTTACTTTTTCTTTTGAACGTTTTGCATGCAGATTTTTCAAGGTAAATTCACATATGTAATTAAGTAAAATCTACTTCGTTTAGTTGTCAAATTAATAAAGAAAATAAGTAACTGTAACTGGGCCAGTTAAACGCAGAGTAATTTCTACTTTGTCTACTTGCCTGAAGTAGAATGTACTTTCTTTTTTTCTTTTTTTTTTTTTTAGAGTTTACTGGTGTTTCAAAAAAATGTTTTTATCAATTTACAAAATGTTTTGTGATTGAACTTGTTTGATGGTTAATGAAGGATCTAAAGTAACATCTGAGTGATTCTAGAACATTCCAGTTTTGTCTATTTGGCCTGTGTTGAAACGCGTCCACTGTGAATATTTCAGAAACGTGTTCCTCGATCGTACATGAAATGGCTGTATTTTTTTGGAAGAAGTCAAATAAGCGGTTGGTAATAAGTGTTGAAGGTCTCAATAACTCTTGCCAATGCATTGAACAAAATAACAAACTGTGCTTTCACTTACGACTGGAGCTGCCACAACTGTTTATTTTATCAGACAGTGTCTGCCAGTAACTTTACAGATTTTTAAACAGACATTCAGAGCTTTTGTGTCGAAACAGAGCAGTGTGTGTCCATTATGTGTCCAGTGATGTGTGTACGGCCATAAAGTAGCAGTCAGCGAGGTTTCACTTTATTGTGAGACAAGAGATGAAAGGTCATATATATATTAATCACACCAGATTTTGAGCTCCGTTCATATGCATTAAGTATAAGCATGTTCATAGTAATTTTAGCTTTCTGTGTATGAAAGGTTGAGTTTAGTATCTTGTGAAATCCAACCCCACCCCCCCAAAAAAACATTGACCAATAGACCAATTTCCATGTCTCAAATCTAATAAAAATACAAACCTCAAATTTGAAAGCAAAGCAGAACATGTTAACATTAAACTCCCCCTGTAGTCAATAATTTTATCGATTAAAACTCATGTTTGATTACCAAAATTACATTTAAAAAATATTTCCTGTGAAAAAAATATTCATGTCTTAAAATAGCTCGAATGTAACTACACCCTTGCTTCATTTAGAATACGAGAATCAATGAATTTGCAAATGAACCCCTCCTCTTCTCATTCACACCACGCTCAATTTTACTGTATTGGAAATACAGTAACACCTCGAGATACGAGCGTCTCTACATACGAGTATTCCAAGATACGAGCAAGCCTTCGGGCAGATTTTTGCTTTTAGATAAGAGTAAATATTCGAGATACGAGCACGCGTACTGACGCCGAAGCGGCTCACGTTCACTTTACGTGTTCGCTGACTTCTGTACGCATCGCCTGCGAGCAGCTGATTTTCTCTCTATTTTGAGCATTATTCTTCATAATAGCTGTTATGAATATGAGCTCTGCGCTCCCCTCCCTGGCCACCAGAGGGAGCTCACACATATACTGACACTACACTACACACTACATTTCCCAGCAACCCTCACACTGGACTGATTACACACACCAGCTGGACACCATTATCACTGTTTGTCACACCACCTGTTAACCATCACCTGGACTATAAAAGACTGCTTTACCCATGCACTCATGGCGAAGTCTTGATTAGCCCTGGTTATCAGTCTGAGCGTTATTTATCCTGTCGTGTTTGCCTGTTACTGTTTCTGCCTGTTACTCGTTATCTGTTTCTGTTCTGCCTTCCCCGACCTGTGCCTGGAATAATGCTGGTGATTGATATCTGCCTGTCTTGACCTCTTCCCTGGATTACCGTACCTGAATCTGTCTGCCTGCCTTTGTGAACCCTGCCTGGATTATTGACCACGTATGTTCTCTGTTTGCCCTGACCTTGTGCCCATACGACCACTCTTAATAATTCTAGCACTTGGATCTCTGCCTGTAAGTCCCTTTGTTACAATAGCAATGAAAGTGAGAAGCATGAAATTGTGGATAAATATGAGTGTGGAGCTCGCGTGAGTGATCTAGCAGCAGGAGCATCAGGAGGAACTGTGGACTGAGGAGTTGATCGAGCTGCAGATGATGAACATAGGGAGGTGTTACCACACGTGCCTTACTTATTTTTAAATGGAGACAGAAACAAATCTCGCTCCATAAGTATTTTGTCAAAAGGTCTGCGGCAAATGAAAGTGAAAGTGAGGGTAGTCAGGCGAAAAAAGGCAAGAAAACAAATCAAAAAAGCAAAACAATAATATAAAATAGAAAAGTAAACAATAATATGTAAGCTAAGTTCAGCTATGTTAGGCTAAGTTTACGTAAATTATGTAGTGTTCGTGTAAGTTACGATATAGAATCAAGTGTCTGCATACCAACCCCCTTCCTCCCTCCTCCACACCTGCCGCTACTGTCCGTCAAAACTTATAATTAAAAACACATTTTATTTGATATCATACGAATCCTTATACTGTATACATGTACTATAATTGTGTGTGTGTGTGTGTCTATACCAGGGGTGGGCAAACTATTTGTCTCGCGGGCCACATTGGTTTCTTAAAATTGACAGAGGGGCCGGGGTGAAGGTCGTACTTGTGCATTTACTTATAAGAAATCCTAGAAAACCTGTATAAAGTATAGTTTGGTCTTAAATCACTCGACTGGGACACGTGAAATTACAACAAAACAATATTAATACAATTGAATTGACAGAAAAACCATAATATGCAATGTGACTGAATCGTATATTTGCCTCAGCTCTAGATTGACAATCACAGGCGTCCAATCACAACCGACCTCTGGAAAAAAGGGAACTAACCAATGACGTTTGATGTTACTGTTACAAGAGCAAGCCCCGCCCCACGACTGACAAAAATAAAAGTGCTCGCGCGAGCAAAAACTGCAGTCGAGAGCGGGCGAATGTTTGCGCGCGCGCAGATTATATGATTAAATATATTTAGACATATAAATAGACATATTTTTCCCCATTGTTACGGATCTGGAAAGGATTCATTTGTTTTCGATTATTTCTTATAGGAAAACATGATTCTAGATACGAGCAATTCGAGTCACGAGCTCTGCCCTGAAACGGATTATGCTCATAATATAGGAAACATAACTGTTATTAATATGATTAGCCTTTTGCTCAACTGTTATCAAACAGCTAAGAATGTGTTCCTGATGTTACTCATATCATGTTCCCGTTCACCATCTCAGACTGCTTTCCAAAAATCAGCATCCTTAGAAACGCTCTAAACAACTCAGAACGACAGTGGAGAAAGACACGTGTAGTTCATCACAATGTTGTAATGTATATCATACACCCGCTATATTGCTAAATGTACCCATGTCAACAGAAAAATATACCTCTTTCCTTCAGACTTCCCTGCTTCAGAGAGATTTAAACGCTCATTATTATTATTATTATTTTATGTTCATTATGGAAAAAGGACTAAAGAGGAAATAAGACTACATTTTTTCCGATAGGATTGTGAAAAGTGTCTATTATGTTCCAGAATGCAGTCAGGTGATTAAAGGGAAGAAAGAGGGATGATGATTTCAATATCAGAATGGGATAATGTGCACTGAAGTAAGTTGTGACCCTTAAATGGTTGAAGCAGGTAATCTGGAGTTTGTCATTGCACTAATTCAGAGCTCAGAGTCCTCGCTGTCCGTGCACTCCAATTCCCTCGTATCAAACTTGATGTCTGTTTTGCCGTCTCCCCACTGTCTGAAAATAGCCCAGGTCCAGCACAACCCCACCCTATCACTATAAACGCCTCTGAGCCTGGAAAACTCCACGGCAGACACACACGCTGTAAATACATTTCAAAGTGGAAAAATCCTGCATAAAGTGTTATGGAACGGTCCAGAGAAGGACTAAAAGGTTTCTAAGGCCAAAATTAGATACACACACACACACACACAGAGGAAATATTCCCTTTTTCCGGTTTATACTGTAGCTAAACACTGCCCTTTTTTCATTCAGTGTCTTTAAAGTGACCCACAATATTTAGATGCTTTCCTTGTGTTGTGATCTCACACGAAAGCCACCCGATGTTGAAGTCATTGATGAAAATTGCAGATACTGTTGTTGAAACTGTCAGTTGGTAGTCAAAATCTAGACGCAGATTTTTTTTTTTTTTGTCTTAGGACTGAATCTCAGTTCACAATTCACCCTGAGGAACAAAAACAAGAAATTATATTTAGCATAAGAAAAACTTTTTTTTTTTCAGACCATTAATACTTTTTGCAATGACAAATTCTTAACTGTAATGCAAAAATAATATATTATTAGTTATATTTTATTTTAAGGTGACATAGTTACGTTATACTTACTCAAATAAGTACTGAATAATATAACATACTAATCTACTTACTATACAGTTATGGTGTGGGTTTGGTTTATTGTATAAATGCATATTTTACTGGTATTACTATAGTAAATACAGTAGTAACATGTAACTATGGCAGCTTAGAATAAAGGGTTACCTATTATTTAAATACATGTTACTATTTACAGTTAGGGTAAGGTTACTGTTCAAGTGAGTACAGTTTTTATTAATTTAATTAATTTGTGTTTTAAATAGTGTTTAATTGAAGAATAAGGCTATGGTTAGTTTGAGTCACTGGAAAAGTGTATTCTTTTTTCTGTTCTGAAGTTGTTTCCAGGATACGAGGATGTTTTCTCACAGTGTTGTGATGTCAGAGCCCAGGTGAAACAGCCAGACTGCGTGACAGTGTTTAAGTACGGCATGTTACAGTCTGGAAACATCCTCCATCCTCAGTTTCTCCTTCTTCCCCATGCAGGTCTTGCACTCATCTCCCCGGCCCACGAGAGAGTCTGAAATATAAACGGCTTTGGCTGTTCTGCAGTTTATCTTGGACTTAAAACTGCCTCATTGACTTGATTCAGGACCTTGGTTTCAGATCGCAGTAGTTGCTGATTGAACGGGGATAAAGCCACTCTCTTTATCTATCTAAGTAAGGAACACGCTAACGTTGTGAAATGAAAATATTGTTCTTAAGCCCTGCCCACATTAGTGAAGTCGGCGTGTGCTGAGCACATGCGGCGAAGAGAGCACAAATTGTTTTTATATATTACAAGTCGTACTTTGGTTACAGCCCTAATTAGATTTCTCCAGTCGTCTGCTGAATGAATTCACAATCATAATTGTGTCGGTTAACCATGTAACAATAACTTTGGGGGTTTTGTGATGTTTCAAATTTAGAATCATTACATGTAAACCTGATGCCACCATGAAGTGAGCACAAGCAAATAGTTATGTTTTTTTAATTAGTGGTGCTATCACTATCATTGTTTTTCATACTTGAGTTAGTGATTGATAGAAAATCCTAACCTTAACCCTAAAATTCAAGTTGGCATGGAATATATTCTGTGAATTAGGTCTTCTTTGGTCCTACTCTCTTTACCCAAATCGACTTGACTCACTTTGAACCAGACATGCATAAATGATTTTTTTTTAAAGAGGAACCCATCCTTAAGACAGACTTGATCAAATTAGACCTGAGTCCAACCCGACTCGAAGGCATTTATTTTTTTAACCCAACTGGACCCGAACGTAAACTGCATTGACGTGTCAACAGCCGTGCTCTCAGTCATGATGAATCCCAGTGTCCTTCTTACTGATTTGCCTGCTACTCTATTATATTACTAATACATTAGTGAAACTATAAAAACAGAAGATCTAAAATAAGTATGATCTGTCACAAGCGAAGCTAATTAGCTTGAGAATACTCGCCCTCAAAGTTGTCGACATAACTTGAAACACTCGATTTAAAGCCCTTCTTCTTCTAACCAGAGGTTGTGAGAGATCCCGCTTCAATCGTTCACCGCAATCCAAAAGATCTTCCAAAAAGGCGAGTCTAAAATCCATGATGACGGCTCTTAATGAAGCGGTAGGCAATGAGTCCATTGCTCATAGAAACATGGATTCAGGAAAAAAGTCAGATAAATAATAAGATTTTAAACAATAAAATGTCTGACATAGTTTAAAAGAATTGAGGTCTTCTCTTACCCTTAACCACACACCACTAATGCTGAACCTGACCCTTGTCCCAGGCACGTGTCAAAGTTTTGAAAGTGGACCTTTCATAATTTTTTAACTTATGCTTAGTATTCTATTAATCTCTGATCACTCCATATTTGTGTTTGTTCTGTTGGCGGGTTTCTTTGTCTGGACACAAACACTGTACACACATGCGTTTTTTGGGTGGTATCGCACAGGGATGAGCAAGTACAGCATTATCTGTATCTGTTAACCATATGAGTTTTCTGTATCTGTACTCGGACTGGGCGGGGCCTAATCCGAAAGTGGTCGGGTTGACTTGAAATGGGCGGGGCTTTAACCATTATTTTTAATCATGCAATTGATATGGGTTGATCAGAAATTGTTATATTTATTGCTGATTAGAAAAATATTTACATGACAGCATCAGCATTGAGCTTCAGATCAATGGTTTTGATCACGATAACAAACAAACTACAAACAGAACAAGTTTTGCAACAATGAATACAACTCATGCGGTTGCAATTATGAAGAAAAAAAGAGTTTTATCTAAACATAACTTTTTTTTTTTACTTTAAATTTTGTATGATCAGTGTGATTTTTTTTATTTTTTGGTTATTTTTTATTTATTTTTATTTCCACACCAGGTATGTGTGTGTAGCTAATTAATTTGTAATATAGTTTTTATACCACTACTTTATTTTTTTTTATTTTTACGTTAACGGAAAAGACCTGCGAACCTGAGTGACTGAGGGAGAGACAGAGAGAGAACGAGAGCTGTTCTCTTCTTAGCGTTCTGTGTGTGAGTGAGCAGGGCGGGACACAGCAAATCTGTATGTGTAGTGGAGGGGCGCTCTGACTAGCCTATCATAGAACGCAGACACAGTCAGCTACCCAATGAGGATTTTTATTCAATCCGAGCACAGATAATGACTCGTATAATACTCGGCAAAAGTGCTTTATCCGTACCGGATACTCTAGTATAACTCTAGTATCGCACATGAGTGCAGTATCAATGCATCACTAATAGTTCTGCTTTAAATTGTATTCTAAATGACAAAACAGAAAATATTGTCATTTGAACACTGATCGGTGATGCGGACTTGACTCTGACTAAGATGGCTTAGCAACATAGTCTATATAACGACAGATACTCGCAGACTCATTGGGTCCGTTCACACAATGTTCTACGACCGTTGCCGCACCGCACACACGTGTGTTGTTTCCCGAGCAGAAGAGAGTAGCTTAACTGATTACGCCTTCCACAGTCTACTAAATATAACAAATTATATTGTCATTGTCTTGTCCTATCTTGTCTTGTACTTTTAAACACAGTAATAGGCTGTCACATAGATGGGAATATACATATAGAATCAATATGCATTGTAAAACTCAGTAGACATTTAAAGCTCCATATATGGTTATTTTGGGGGGGATACATATACTCACAATCTTCTGTTGATTAGGATTTCACGAGGGAGTTAGGCACAGGTTCTGGCGCACTTTTGTTTGTACGCACACTTTATGGATGAAATCTGTAAAGTTTTATACATGAGGCCCCAGGAAAATAAACTGGTTCAATTTTAATTTAGTTTATTTTTATTTTTTTATTCCTTCAAGTTAGTCCCGCGGTTCCTTTTTTTAGTATCCTCTGTTGACATACTGTATCGTGTTGGTCACAGAGTGTAAGAGATGTCTGGCCCCGGGTCCCTGTGGACGAGATGTTTACTGTATCCATCTCTGATCTCTGCACTGTATTTAAACATTGATTGTTTTCTAGAATCAGGACTGTCAAATCAATGTGTTTACATCAGTCACATTGCTCTTTCTGTTTCTAAGCAAATATGGGCAGCTGGCGAGATGGAAAGAGGCGGAGGAGGCCGTCAGCGCACCGCAGGCGCGTAAACATCGGCGGCACACTCTGAACCCAAAATCTCTTTCCAAACATTCAGCTTATTTTTGCAAACCGATGATGTTGTCTGGCATCATGTGTGCACACTTAGAAAGAGAAAGGACGTGATTCTTATCGTGAGGCTGAGCTCTGTTTAGCACTTGTGATGTTAGTTACAGTAGTTAGTTACAGTCAACGTTATCACTCTGTGCTTATGAATTATTGAATTTTGTATAGAGTTGGCTTTCCCTAATTGCATACTTTGAAGGCAATGTTCTCTACGATCAACTTGGCTCACATTTCTTTCCGGAATAACAGATGATTGCTCAACCACCAACTACAGTAGGTGGCGATATGCACTAAAATCATCTAAATCGCCATGAAACAAAAGAAGAAAGCATGGTGCGCTTTTTTCCCCATTTCCATGGTGACTCGTGGATCGATGGCTCTGTTGAGAATGTCTTGTGCGTTAATCCTGAACAAACTCTGGGTTTGATTAACTTTTGGAATCAGCAAATCTCAATCAAACAAGGCTTTGGCTAATCAATCAAGAGTTCAGAGTATGTTTGATAGTAAGATAACCTTGCTTTCTGGAACACTCCTCAAGACTTCAACATGAATCTGTACAGGTTTATTTTGTAATATTGCACACAGTATTTTTATATTAGAAGATCCACCAGTATGTTTTATTAGGTTCAATAAACACTTTGAAAGACATTTTTAACAAAATCAGATTTTAATAACCTGATATAGTATAATTTTTTTTCAGAGTGATGCATAATAAATGTATTTTATCAGTGTAGCAAATATATTTGTTAAATATATTTGAAGTCATTCGGATGACAGAAAAATAGTCCACTTCTTAATATGGTTTATTCTAAAATATTGTTTTATTTGATCTTAATTTACTTTGTTCTATTTTATAAAAAAAAATATATATATATATATATTGAATCGTCCGTTCTGTTCTGAGCTGCAATGCTTTGTAACTAAACAAGGGGAATAAATTACAACTCCGCTGTAAATTCCAGTTTTTCCTCTGGGAGGCGTTTGGATTAAAATCCAGTTAGGTGAAAGAAAGAGGGATGCAATAAAATTTTATTGAGACTGTTATGGTTGAGATATCCATTAACTAGACGCACGGAGCCAGAGTTTGAGCAGTAGGTGACTCTGTAAGTGCTTTATGTGTCTTCCAGCCATATAAACCAAATGAAAATGTAATTAGGCTCTAGTTTTAGTATTTTTCATCTTGCCAAATGTTGCATATACTCGTACTTAAAGGATGGTAAGTATAACCCTGTGTAGTTTGAAGAGGGGAATCATAAGCAAGATAGACAGTATAAAAGCCAATGATAAAGCTCTTTTAGACGCATCTCGTGTGGTTTTTGATTAGAACTATTCGTCAATTCTTGAAGAAAATTAACATTTTTTTCTATTAGGATAAGTATAAATCATTTGTCATGGATCTTTGTGAAATGCAGTTTCTAGCCAGAAATATTGGTTTGTTGAAGCCTCTTGCATCGAAAGTGTTGAGCTTCTCATGGAAGTTCCCATCTTTCCCTCTTTTAAAGGCGAGAGTCTGTGGCCATCCGGTGGTTTGCGCTACTATTGGATGAAACCACTGTGTCGATATTAAGCTCACTGCAATGTGGGAAGCTTTGGCAGCTGGAGTGTGGGAAAAACTGTGAATAAAGGCTTTCAGATTTTGTAAATAGCTCTTTTGCATTGGATACTCAAGCCATCTGTAATGAATGTCAGCTTTTGCTATGAATGACTGATGCCTTTTTATTACCCAATTGAGGGCTTAACTGTGTGTTAATTGCCGTTTTATGAACATTTGCTCGCTGTGATGACAATAACAGAATCAGTTTTAGATTCTGAACTATTAGATTATCTAAACTGAAGATTTTGTGGTTTCACTTATAGTGATTGTGAAACATGTTGGTCAAGAGCTTAAAATGTTCTAGCCATAGAGTGAAATGTAATATGTTTTTGACTTGCAGGTTTGCCCTTGGCGATGCTCGAAGACCCTTGCACGAGACCGCCGCCCTTGTGGAAGACATAGTGCACACCCAGCTCATCAACCTCGTAAGTGTGAACATCAGTCACGGAAAATCCTTCTACTTCCAAAGTGTGACACATCTTGAGATTTTAACTGTTGGCAAGATTATTACTGACTAATATTGTTCTTCCCTGCTTAACAATTTTATTTCATTTTATTTTGACGACTACAGTGATCCCTCGTTTATTGCGGTTAATGTGGACCGGAACCCCCTGCGATAGGTGAAAATCCGTCAAGTAGGATCAGCCAATCAGCTCACGGGATACATCCACTCGTGCTCTCATTGGTCGATCTCACGCCGGGAACCAATCACGTGTCTTGTCTGAGTGCAGTGGGCGTGTACAAAGCCTCTGAGAGAGTTTTTCTCTTTGTCTGGCATCCTGGGAAACCGTTTCTCGCGCATCACAATAAAACAACACTGCTTTCCCCAACACGGCTGCCGACATGGCGCTATTTTTGAATTTTTATTTTTCGATAAATATTTTTGAAAAATTTGCGATGCACTGAGGCCACGAAACTTGAACCGCGAAGTGGCGAGGGATTACTGTACTTTTTTCTTTTCAAGAATGTAGTGTACTCTATTTTAAAGAAGCAAATATGCAGACCATTGAAGATAGCATTGCTTCATGTTAATCATAATTTTAATATAAACTCTATGGTTTCGTACATTACCTTGTGGCTACACAAATTGGCGAATAATGATGATCCTAAAGGGTTAGAGTCCTTTAGCAGGTCATTTGGGGTCAAAAGTGAGTACCGATAAGGTAACCATCATGACACCTTGGTGCACATGCACAGCTCGAGGCATTTGCATCTGGAAAACGTTTTTACTGAAATATGTAATTAAGTATAAATAGCATCATCAGAGGCAGCCTGTTTTCCCTCCAAAGGGAACGCCACCTACTTCAAATGTTTCCTCAGCGTTTCCAGCCTTCTGAAATGAATCGCATTCAGTTCGACCACTGCAATGTGATATGAGAATTGCGCCGAGTTAAGTAAATAACTGTGCTTACAAAGCCAATTGCTTTCACTGCTTGGATAAACACCGTTCCTCCCCGGCTTACACCTTGTCATGCCGTTACCACAAGCAAATCAAAACACTGACTGTAACAGACCAGAATTCCCCTGAACGGAGCCCAACAAATATCACCGGGAAGCAGCCTGCGCTTTACTGGCATGCTGACTCCAGATATAATTGGTTACGCTCAGAGTTTGGAAACTCGTTCAGAGAATTATCTCGTAGGGGTCACGTAGCATACTCTGACACGTTGCGGTGGTTTTAACCTTTCACCCCGTAGCTGCACGGTGCCCTCGCCTCACGAAAACGAGTAAAGTAGCACTTAACATTCATTGTTTTAACCTTTAACCCGTTGAGTCGGAGAGCTCTTAAATCAGGCAAGCCGGTGGTCTGCGCTTTCTACGTGCATTTATTTTACATGCTCTGATTAAATCTTTTTGTTTCTCCTCTTAGAGCCAAGCACTCATGGTGGCTGAATCTGTCATATAGAACTAGAATATGCACATGAACACAAGCTGGATCAAACTAAATATTTGCGTAGTGCTGGTTCGCTTTTGGCAACAAAAGATTTCAGACCCTATTATTACCAGAATTTTAAAATCAACCCGGTTTTCTTTGACGGCTTTGGGGTCTTGGAGTTTGCGGAGCCCCCCTCGTTCTCCACATTTTATTGTGAAGATCAATGGAGTCTGTTCTGACGCTTTCCGCCATACGAGGCCTCTCATATGTTCCCCTTCCTGCTGAAGAAAGCAGCTGCATCCAAGCTAAAAAGAAACCACCAGATGCTCAGATTCTTGTCTGACTCACTTTACGCATTTATGTTAACTGTCATCTGCACGTCCTTAATTTCCGACACTTGCTACATGCACACGTTTGCAATCAGATAGGATGAGCAGTGTTGGGGAGAACACAAGTTATGTAATCAGAATAAAGTAACGCATTACTTTTACGTTTACAACAAAAAATCTACTTTAAGAGGTTGAGGTGCGTTTTACCGATAACTAGATTGGCACGTGCTGGCCGATAACAGATTAATCAACCGAAAGCTTAAAGTAGATCTTGAATGAAAACCAACAAAGCACATAAAAAATGTGCTGAACTTCAATACAAAACTTGAAAAACAGTACTGAACCATGAAAATGTGTTGTAGTTTTTAAATATAAAAACAGTTAGTTAAATACGTTAAATATACCTTGATCATTCATAGTGCATTAATTAATGTTAAGAGATTCAACTTTAAAATATAAAAATGTATTAGTAGATCTTGAAATTAACAATAAACAATTTTTATTAGCCTTATTGCAAAGTTGGTTTCGATTGATTGGCTTGATCCTCTGTTTTCAGATTCCAACTCAGGATCAGGAACTGAAATGGTGAAACTGATGATATTATTAACGGTCTTTGCAATTGTGACAATAAAAAAAAATAAAAAAACCACAAATCAGTGCACTCTGTGCTTCTCGGAAGGAGCGGCTTTTTTAAAATCAATGCATTTTAGAAATACTGGGCATAGAGAAGCTACAATAATGTATAGTGTATAAATATATATATTTTTTTAATTAAAAAAATATATTATTTTTTTATTTTAACTTATTACACCCAATACAGAAAATAATGATGTTTGAAAATAGCATCAGATGATACCTTTAAAATCAAATTAGCCCGTAACGCATTACTTTTAAAGTAACTTTCCTCAACATTGAGGAAAACAAACTCAATGAAATAAATGTTCCTGTGTGTAAAAATTACATCTTTTTTTTCAACAATCGCTGGAATCAGCTCGTATTTAAATGATGGCGACTAGGATATCCCAGAATCACTCACCCTCTGTTCCTCGTCTCTTAAACATATTTTATTAAATTGTTCGGAGTAATTATATTATTCAGAAAGCACTTTAGATTAAATTTATAATGAAATCCACCCTGAATCTATGAGTTTGAATGAACCATAAGTAAACTTTATATAGGTTTTTAAGTTCTCCTTTATAGTATTTTAACGTGTTACTCGACATAATGATAGCCATAGATGCAGGCATGGTTAACCAACCAACCAATCAGATTGGTGTATTATAAATCATGTTATTAAAATCTAAATTTTGTATGTAAAACTACGCTTATACATTATAAGGCTGTGACGTACTTTATACTGCGTGTAATTTACAGCATATTTTCAATTTAATGAACTCAAAAAAAGTATTGTTTGATGTTTCAGATCATCAGACTTCAGGCTTTTGAGAACATCTCATGCATATCCACCTTTCAGCACCTTTTAATTTCCTTCGAAGTGGCCTATCTTTTTTGTGTTTTCTCTATTTGGCAATTCCAGAATGACAGTCTGTTTGACATTACGGCACTATTTTCGTGTTTATATTCTCAGCACTATAAATAACCCGCTCGTCTCAGCAGTGAGCACTAAACAGGGCATGATGGTGATAACCTTTCATTAATTTTGGGTTTCCTCCCTCGTGGATTTATTATTGTTTGGAGAGGCCAGGTGTAGCGCCGCTCGGACTGTAATTGTGAGCAAGCTACTTAGTCGAAGACCACAGCGGTAATAAACCAAATTGCACAATAAATCCTTCCCAGATGGCCTGCAAAACAGTGCACACCACACTGTCAGCCTGTGTGTGTGTGTGTGTGTGTGGTGTGTGTGACACAAGACATGAAGTTACATTTTTACACCTCACATACTCTCTCATGTGTCTGTCACTTACTGCCTCATGATTTATGGTGTCTCGGGTCAGTTTGCCGCCTGAACGGTTAGAAACTGTATTTGTTTTGATGCTGTACATGCAGTTAATATGAATTTCAAATCATATTATTTATAATTCCTGTTACTCGAGCAGTAGAGCAATGGCGCCAGCGGCGAGTTTGATTCCCAGGTAATGCATGAACTGATAAAATGTGTGTTGCAAAAGCAATACAAGTCACTTTGGATAAGAGCATCTGCCTAATGCATAATTACGCATTTAAATCTAGCTCAAATAATTTTTTACCAAAGTATTTATGTATGAAGTCAAAACTCATCATCTTTTCTCACTTCTATACATTTGTGTTCTAGCTATACATTGTTTTCTAACTGGTTATGTTGGGTACAACAGTGGATCTCACCTGGTTTAACAAAGGTTCTAGTAGTATGGAAAAACAATGCTAAAGTAAAATAATGCAATTCAACTATGTAATCATATATAAATATACTTTTGAAAATTAGGAGAAAAATCTTCTTTTGTCCAATCAAACTCAAATTAATTTGTTTTAGATGATTGATTTAAAAAAAAAAATTAATGGCTAGTTCATCCAACAGTTAAAAAAGAAATTAGCATCAATTACTCACCCTCATGTCATTTCAAAATCTAGAACATAAATTAGGATATTTGAATGATATCTGAGAGATTTCTATTCCTCCATTGACAGTCTACTCAACTCACTTTGTCTCTTCAAAAAATGTATAAAGAGATCATAGCAGAAATCAAAGATTTCTGAAACAATCACGATTATGAACAGATTGTATTTAGACTTTAATTTGCATATAAACATTGGTCAACGAACATAAAAATACATGATGCATGAGAACAAACCTCATTGGTTCTTGCTGAAGTTCAAACGTGCTGCGTAACACGAGAATGAACCTCATTGGTTCTTGCGAAGCTCAAACGTTCTGCGTAACACGAGAATTACCTCACTGGTTCTTGTGAAGCTCAAACGTGCTAGACCAGGGGTCGGCAAACTACGGCCGGTGTGCCATATACTGCCCGTTGGGCTTTTTATTCCGGCCTGCCATACTTGTTCAAGTTATATTATTAAATTACATTTTATTATAATTAAACCTCCTTTATTTTACCTTTCCCTGTAATGTCCGTGTTTCCCCAACAGATGGCGCACTTCAAAGACATTGACCTTTGGTTGAGTGTGATGTGTTATAATAATAATAATAATAATTTTCACTTTTTCGCTTTGTATAGAGTGCCGAATGTTTAATAAAAAGTGGACAACAAAATATTTTTTGCTGAAATCCGATCAAGGGCTGTATGTCTGACATGCCAAGAAACGGTAGCGGTTTTTAAAGAATACAACATTAGCTGTCATTTTGCCACAAAACATGCTAACTACGCTAGCAAACAGGCTACGGTTCAGAGATTGACGGCTAATTTACAGACTCAGCACAGAAGATGCTGATGTTGTTTGGCTCAACCTATGTGAACAGACATTCAGCGTCATGAACATCTTCAAAGCCCGTCACAGATCCAAGTAAACTAGCCAACACCTATTTCTCAGGCTTTCTGATATGCAAATTTTGATAGGCTTCAGCTACTGATTTCATTGGGTTAACTGCGCCTATCAGTAGTGAGCACAGCTGGCGGCGTCGCCATTGGTTGAGCTGTGTGCCTCTTCGCCGTGATTAGTGTTTGATTCCCTGTGTTTTCAGGCTTGAACACCACTCTCGAAAGGGAACATATCTGGATACTATCGTAACCTCGGTTCCCTGAGAGACGGAAACGAGACATTGTATTAGCCGCCGTGTTTCCGCTTGAACAGCTCTGCAGCGTTCAGTCATGATTCTGACGCAATTGCCGCGCACATGCTATTTATACTGTCTGACAGCCAGAGCTGTATTGCGCGACTAATGGCCAGTTGTCAACTGATATTATCCTATAAGATTTTAGAAATTAAGTGAAGGAGTGGAGTTCGGATCTATCCTGAGAATTGCCACAACAAAACTAACTCCAGACTTTGATGGAATTGCAACTAAAGGAGATCAACAACACTGAAACTGAATGGGAGTTTATCTACTGTGTACCTTGCACATTGATGTTTTGGTGCCTGTTAAATTCATTTAATGGTTTTTACATTTCATTTATATTAGTTCACACAAACACACTGTTCTTCTATTCTGGCCCGGCCCCAAATTTTAGAAACCGTTATGGCCAGCGAGTCAAAAAGTTTGCCCACCCCTGTGCTAGACTGTTAACAGAGGGACAGAATTTTCTTAATTACAATAAAATATCTTCATCTGCTTTTTGAAGGTGAACAAAAGTCGTACGCGTTTGGAATGATATGAGGGTGAGTAAATGATGACAAACTTGTGTCATCATTCACTCACCCCCATATTGTTCCAAGGCTATATGTCTTGTGAAATAAAAAAGATCTTTTTAAAAATGCCTCAGATTTTTGTTTTCTTTGTCTGTGAAATAAAAGTAAATGGCTTTTGTATTCTGCAGAAAAAATAAATACATATTTGAGTGTGAGTAAATGATGATAGAATTCAAATTTTGGGGGTTAACTACCCATTTAAGTCAAAAATTAATTGCAACAAAGAATTTATCCATGAAGTCACACATAAAGCATCAACTGTGCATTGCATTGAAGCAGGATAGAGATGTTTGTCCTCTACGTCAGTGGTGTGGTGTTTGTATGAAGTATGAAAAAGCACTGCTACATACAAATAAATGTGTGTCCATTCAAACTCTCACAATTTTTTGCTTTCTGCGAAGAATATTGGTTAATGAGAATTTATATCCATCGAAATGCTTTGTTTTAATGATAAACCATTTTGGTTCTTGATTTCTTGGAGCAAAACCAGTTGAGAACCACTGATCTTAAGTGTTTCATCTCCAGGAGTTTGATTTGGGACGTGGACTGAGTGATTCAGCAGAATCCTTTGGGTTGTTGCTGAGTCAGTCTCCTGTGACGTCGTCATGCATGTGTCATGGTGTCTGTGAACAGAAAGAATGGACGCTAGTTGAAAGCAGATTGTTCATGAGCTTTTGTTTAACTCTCTAAAAGACTTTGAGTGGTTGTACATTGACAGATGGTCAGGAATGATGACGCTGACCTTGAATCAGTCTTTTGTGGAGCATCTCTCCATTGTGTGCCGTACAAGCTGATGTTTATGGGATCCTTACAGTGACCTCTAGTGCTCGACTCCATACTGTATGTGAGATAAATACACACTTTGATAAATGTGCTTTGGTTAAACCTAAACACACTTTAATATAATTATAAAACTATGAGATGAGGATCAAGGTGTTTTGAACTGATTTGATTCCATTTGAAACATTTTACTGTGGGGTTTGTCTGGGTGTTTATATTTCTATTAATTTCTTTCTTTAAATTATCTTCTTTTGTGTTTCGTAGAACTTAAGTTCCATTTATTGGTTTATTTCCATTGAAGCTTCAGCTACATATAAAGATGTTCTTCAGTTAAAGGCTGTGTATGACTCTTGCAGAGACAGATGATGGAGTTGTATTAACTTGGGTTCGTAATCTGCGTGGGAAATTGTTAATCTTGTGTTAACAACCAGTCATTCCTCGACTGGAATGACTGGTTGGAGAATAACTGAACATGCCTGTGAAAAGCCGTCACGTTTCTCTTGACATCTGAAACAGTTCACTTGGCGTTTTCCTGCAGTACCAGGTGCAGATGTTGGCAGGCTCTGCTTTCATAGGCCTTTATTCCCCAGGAGTTTTTCTGATTCCAGTCTTTCTGTCAGTCTCAAGGGTCTTGTTTTTTTGCAACGACAGCAATTTTGCTATATGAGTCTTTCAGTACGCACCAACATTGTAAATTTGATTAGTGCATGTGAAAATTGCCCAAGTCTGTCCTTCTAATAAATATATTTATGAGTCCAATGTACAAATCACCAGTAGCCAGCTGGTGAAGTCAAGTTCGGGGATTTATTTTGGTCTCCCAGAAGATGATTTGGTTCCCCTGATGTACCTGTAGATACTTTAGAAGGACCCCACCCCACCCCACCCCACCCCTCTCTCTCTCTCTCTCTCTCTCTCTCTCTCTCTCTCTCTCTCTCTCTCTCTCTCTCTCTCTCTCTCTCTCTCTCTCTCTCTCTATATATATATATATATATATATATATATATATATATATATATATATATATGTACACACACAGTATATAGTCACAAATGTATTGACCAATAATCAATATCATCTGATATACGCAATTATTTGCACTTTGATTGAAAACAGCCGATGATCAGGGCCAATAATATTCTGTCAATCAAAAGGGGAAGGACAAACATATCAGACTGCAACATACTGTGTGTAAAGAAACATCTCAATATTTGTTTAATTTATGGCCGTCAAAGTTAGTGTGACAATAACACGTTAAAAACAGCAGAAAAATGCATAAAGGCAACGTTACAGCAATGTCACTCTTAATTCAAGCCAGGGTTGCCAAGTCCACGGTTTTTCCCTACATCAAACATTATTTGTAGCATGCTTCCACTTTAATACAAACATGACTCGGTTACCATGACCATTTGATTAAGTGTTGCATTTTATTTAAAACTTATGTAAATTAAATATTGAAATGCATACAATTTTACATAAAAATTTGTATGCATTTGGCAGACGCGTTCATCCATTGTATTCAAGAAACACACTGACATTCTAATCAGTTCTTGCTTTCCCTGGGAATCGAACCCATGACCTTGGCGTTGCAAACACCACTCTCTACTGTTTGAGCTGTAAAAAAAAAACGATATGAGAGTAATGTTGGAAAAAGATGTTTAAAATGCTTTATATTTTGAATTCTATGTATATTAGTGATGTTAATTTAATTGAAATATTACTTATATTAAAATATTTTACATATTTTTCCATGCTTTTTTTGTCTTCAAGTATAAGATGAGAGTAAGTTTGACTTTTTTTCATCCACTTCAGTCAAACTTTGTTGGTTTTTCTTTTCAGGTTAAAACCGTTCATGAGAGGTGTAGAACCTAATCTTACTAAATCAGTGTGTTCTGCCAGAAAACCCTCAGCAAACTCAACTTCCCAGACCTGTTTTTGTTTTTATAAATCTGTTTGCCTAGTTACTATTTTTATTATATTTTGTTTACACTGTTTGCTTTTCATACTCTGCCATGATAGGTGGTCTCGGTTAATAATGAGTGAGATATATTTTACTCTTAATGCATTTTTACTGTTTTTATAAAAAAAAAAATAATAATAATCCATTGAAGAAGTGGCAGTGCTCAGCCTGGTTTTAATGTAAGAGACGGCCATTCATCCGCATGGAGTCTGGTTAGAAGACGTCTGCCAGAGCCAGACTCAAACCTGTCCCGAAGCCCAGACGCCTGCAGCTCCGCGAGGGAACGCCGGCCGGATGTTTGGGCTTGAAATAGGTTGGGATATGGAAGTACGGCTGCCACCTCGAGTCCAGGTGCTCACGTTGACATATGTCAGAAGCGTTCGGGTGCCTGAATCAATTAGCTTCTGTCATGTCGAGCAGGGTGGACAAATTGGCAAAGTGTTTTGTTTAAATAAATGGCTTTGGTCTAGTTTTTCCATGAGGAGCGAGGCTTGAAGGAATGTGTGCTCTCGTAGTTCTTAGAAATAAGTTGTTGCAGCATCGTCTGTTGACAACACGTTTACTTATTCACACCGTAGCAAAACCATAAACTGAGACCTCCTGGCTGTGGGAGCACTGTTAGAGATTGTGTAACATGGTGTATTTATTAAGTTTCAATCCATCATGATGTGGTTTGTATATAGTAAGCTCATGTTTTGCTTTATGAAGCATGTTCTTTCGTTATTTTGGACCATTATGGAACAAAGATGAGATGCAGTTTGAATAAATGCATTAAATGTTGACACAAAACTCATACCATTTGACTACTTTTACCAATTTAACAATGAGATTTTCATCTGCTGGATGAGCAAAAAACTCCCCCTGACCTTTACAATGAAGGACACGAGCCATATCTAGGCACCAGAAATAGTTTTTGATGCAAATGGGAAACGGTTATTTTATTTATTGAACACCCATCTCACAGGGACTCCATTAAAATCCAGATAAGATCCATTGCCAAACATCACCATTTAACTGCTAAACACAAGCAAAACATTCTGTCTTGTTGACTCGTATGAGTTTGTGTTCTGGCAATGACGCTGCTGCTGTTTTTACTAATTGTTCTGGACAAATGTTTTTGCTCTGATTACTCATTGTTGTGAAGCAAGACACGATTAAACGCTGAATGATTGTTTCGGTAATTGAGCAAATAACAAGTTCACTCCAAATTAAAAGAAAGAAATAAGAGATTATATCTTGGGGTAAATATTATACATACTGTCGGCGCTCCCCGTGAGAGTCAGTCAGACTCTCAATCACGTCCCTTGGCCCCGCCACATGCATATTATTAGGGTTATTGACCAGGGTTATTATCATAAACAAAACAAAAAAAACATTTTGCTAAACCTTTGCTTGAAACAAAATAGACAAACTGAAAAACCTAATTCAGCAAGTTGCAACATTTCTCTTTTTTTGTTTAACTTGAAATGCTAAAATGACAAACTAAAATGTAAAAAATAAAATGACTAAAATTTTAATTAAAATTAAAGTGAAAACTAAAAATCTAATTCTAAATATTAACAAAAACAGTAATAGTATATCAGTGATATATAATGCTTTTATACATGAAGGGAACACTTCCTGCTCCTCCAGGATGGCACGTCCGGAACGTGCCGTCGCAAGGAGGTTTGGTGAGTCTCCAAGCACAGTTTCAGGAGCATGGAGGAGATACCAGGAGACAGACCATTACATGAGGAGAGCTGGACAGGGATGTAGTATCTACTCCTTTGTGAGAGGAGGAACAGGAGGAGCTGCCAGAGCCCTAAAAAATGACCTCTAGCAGGTACTGGTGTGCATGTTTCTGACCAAACTGTCAGAAACAGACTTCATGAGGGTGGCATGAGGGCCAGACGTCCTCTAGTGGGACCTGTGCTCCCAGCTCAGCACTGTGCAGCTTGATTGGCTTTTGCCATAGAATTCAAGTCCTCCATTAGTGCCTCGTTCTCTTCATGGATGAGAGCAGGTTCACATGGAGCACATGTGACAGACGTGGAAGAGTCTGGAGATGCTGTGGGCAACGATATGCTGGGAGCAACATCATCCAGAATGTCCGGTTTGATGGCGGCTCTGTAATGTTCTTGGGAGGTTAGCCAGTTGTTCCGTTCGATACTAGTCTGAAATCCTCAGAGCTATTGTCAGTGGGCCTGGGTTCCTCCTGATGCTTGGTAAAGTCCGGCTTCATGTGGCTATAGTGTGTAGCATGTGTGTCTAGTTTTTAGATGAAGACATTGATGCCATTGACGACCAGTCAACTCAGGTTGAATCCAATTGTTATGTGAGGTTGAAACCCAAACATTATGTATCGGACCATCCAAAGCCGTCAAGTAGCACCACAGACTGTCCAGGATCTCACTGATACCCTGAACCAGGTTTGTGAAGAGATCAGCACACCATCCTCCATCTGATCAGGAGCCAGATGTTGTTTTTGACAGGTGTTCTGTGGTTATCCATGTCACTTGCTTTTAAAACAAGTCAAAATTCCTTACAAACTCTGTACCGTAACAAGAGGCTCTCAGATTTGTGTTGAAAGTATAATGAAGTTTTAAGCCATCACATTAGATGTTCAGGTGATCAAGCCGTGAGTAAAACCTAAAATCTGCCTGTCTGGTAGTTGAGTTCTGAAAATATCGCCGCTTGTTTTATTTTGTCGTCTTTCAAAGGAAATGGTGTAATTGATCTTTACAAGGACGCTGTGAGTGGAATTCTCCCCGGTCTTCCTGTTACCTTTTCCAGTGTAATCAAATAATGGATTTCGTTTCAGAGCGCCGCAGTAGCAGAGGAGAGGAAATTATCGTCAGCAGGCTTGTTTATTTGACTTCTGCCATTCTGTTGCATGAAAGCTCTGCCTTCTCCTCCGGCACTGTAACATGACATGAACCAGAGACCCGCGAGGCCAGTGTCGCTTGAAAATGTGTGGTAATTAAAATTGATCTGTCTAATTAAGGAACAAGACCTGTGTGCTTTCCGCAGGCCAGGAATCTGTCTCTGAAGTCATTGGCTCTAGACGTGTTGAGCTCTTTCAGTGCTCCGCTGTTTTTGTACAGCGTAATGATGCATCATATTTCATTTACTCACCTTTGTCTCATAAATGCATATAAAGCACAAAAGATGTGTTTTAGCTCTGAAAATGTTATTGGAAGTCACTTACATTTGGTCAAGTTAAGGATAACAATTTTGTTTTGCCCACAAAAATTTCAATACACTTGAATTTAGTGAAAGTGTTTTTCAGCGTTTCTTTAAGGGAAAACAAGGAGGGTTTTTCCTGAGGCCAGCTGTCAATCAAACCACACCTCCCACTAGTTCTGTGTTTACATATCGGATTCAATCCCCTGTGTTTTCAGCGAAACCATAAACGATAATATTGGGATGGGTAAAAACAGGCTTAATCTTATGAATACCTCTGTAGTTTGATAACTCCGGCATCTCAGAAATGGTAAAACAGTCCTTCGCCGCTCAAGTAAACTGTCAACAGACTGGAAAAAGTCCACAGAGATCCCAGTGTTCCCGAATGGAATAACCGGACTGACTCCATTTAGCCTAACAGCTTTGATCAACCTGTAAAATTAGAGCAATTACTAAAATTAATATGATATTTTGCAGAAGACCGTTTTATGAGCCAGGAATTGCAAATGGTACGGAAAAACCTTCCTTAAGCCTGAAAAGAGCCGTACTGTGAGACTTTAAGGGATCATGTTTTTTCCCCCCTCTTTGGGCCAAATTCACTCCAAAATTTTCCTTAAAATTGATTTGTATGCATTTAAGGAAATAAATGATTTTTAGTCCTGGTTTTGTAGTGCAGATTAAATCGAACAGGTCATAAAAAGTCGGCGAGTATGTCAGAATACTGTCCTTTATAAATATAATTCCTCAGGCAAGTGGTTCTGGTTTCCGAGGATGATGGGAATTTTGGCCCGGATCCGTGCGGAGAGTGAGGGATGAGATTGTGCATACTTGCGTCCATTTTTGTCTATTAAAAACTATTCCTCTCTGAAACGGTGGGACAGACATGGCAGTCGGTATGTCAACCTTGGTGTGATGCCAGGCCAGAGAGATCTATATTAAACTCTTCTGGCGCGCGGCGGTAAATGCTCCCCCTGTGTGTGCATGTGTGGGGTCCGTCCTGCTCGCAGACTTCACGCTCACATGTACGCTTGGAGCAAATATATTTATGACCAGCAAATGTTTACAGACGCTGAGAATTGCTTGTGTGTATTCCAGGACTCAAGGTGGATTAAGTTTGTACCTCTTTATGAAGAATAGCATCTTTTTCTTTTTTGGACGAGTTGTAGTCAGTTCTGTGAGTTTAATTGGCCCCACACTCCAGATTGGAGGATATTTCAAGGGCCCTTCAGTGGCTTTACCAACAAGAGCTCTTTATAGCGTGTTAATAGGCGGTTTTTTTTTTCCCCTCAATGCATTTTCAGTTTAAATTTCAATGCAAACATTTTGTTCATCGGGTATATTTTTATTCTGCTCAAGTCCATATAGGTGGATATCAGCAACTTTCTGTTTCTCCAAAAGCAAAAGTTAATGATTTCAAATATTAGTCAAAACATATATAAATAATCAGTTTCTTTTAAATGCAAAAATCTGTCCTTTGTTAATAGGCTTCTATTATGAATATGTCTAATTCATCAACTATTTCAGTAATATTTATTTGAATTGTTACCTGAAAGTATTTGCTTTACATTTTTCAGATTGCATTTTGTTCTCAATGCGAAATACTTTTTTAACTAAGCCGGCCAGGTGTACAAGTAATCAAATCCTGCTCTTTTTGTGTGTTTGTTATTATATACAGTTGGTCATAGATCATTAGTTGCGGTTTTCCAAAGAATAGTTTTGTTAAACTCAATCCTCCTTTGTTAGGACGGGTTTAAAAATATCAGTAAGTTAACACTGCAGCCCTTCCATGAGATTTGCCATAATTCTAGAGCATGCATGGGATATGTTGATTTACATAAGAACAGCTATCATTTCCACCATGATGGATGAGCTGTTTTTCCTCTTTTGGCAACAAAGTGAAATTATAGCACTTCACCAGACATATTTCATTATAGGTTTTTTTGTCCTTCTCAAGCTTAAAGATTTAGTTGCATGTGATTTAGACATTCCTCTGTAAACCTCTCATGCACTGGCTGATAAAAAGGTTGAGAGGATTATGTCTTTTTAATCTTTACATTAAACAAGGACGCGTAAAGCAAATGTTAAAAACACGGTTGCAAGTAATTCATCCTATTTCTAGGCTGTTTATCTGCTTTCTGTATCCAGACCACCATCACGTGGTATTTTGCTGCGGTCTGTTCATTTTTATCTGCTGTTTTGATGCATTTCTCTCTGTTTGCATTGCAGGCAAGGACATTTTCTGTCACATTTGAGTGTTGAGAGAACTAGTTATACGTTCTTGCTCTCAAAAATAAAAGCCCTTATCAGTTTCCTCAAGGTCTTTAGACAGTGCGTCAGTTGCTTACAACGCTCTGGTTTTAAAAACATCTTTCCGTAGATGTTACCAAGCGCTGATTGTTGAATACTCCCAGTTTCTTTGCTGATTGAATTGCCTTTCTTTCCTCCCTCAGCTCCATCAGGCCGCTGAAGTGGCCCTCCTGAGAGGGGCCAGGGTCATTTCACCAGAGGATATCATCTTTCTAATGAGGAAAGACAAGGTAAAAGCACACAAATATGAGACATTACCGCAACATAAATCATTACCCTTTCCATTTATGGACTACTGGTTTGGTTATTGAAGAGTTTTATTGCTTTTGTAGTTCTGTTGCTCTACAATCACAGGTTGAAAGCAAGAATCGGGACTGGGTGATATAATAAAACATAATTTTTTTGATGTGTATGTGATTTCAGTGAATCAGGCAAGTATGTTAAAACACAAACATTTACCGTATTTTCCGCACTGTAAGGCGCACCTAAAAGACGTAAATTTTCTCAAAAATCGGCCGTGCGCCTTGTGTGTGGATTAAGTACATAAATATGCCCGTAATTGAGATTGCACCTTATACTCCGGTGCGCCTTATGGTGCGGAAAAAAATACGGTATACATTTAAATGAAGGTTTTTAGAATTTTTTTTTTTTTTACAAAACATTTTAATAAAATGTACTTTATGAACTGCAATTGAATTTTGATTTGATTCATTGAAATGGACAATCTGAACTGAAATGAATCAAACATACAACTGTTAACTTTTTTTGTTTACTTTTTTTTCCCAATATTATGATATTCAAATTGCAGATTAATTCAGTATCGCCAACAAAATTGTGAATGTTTCACCCAGCTTGAAAGAATTACATTTTTTGAATGTTACAGAAGAAGAAGTAGAAGAAGAACAAAGATCACTTTGTGAGATGGATGGAAATTGTATTAAAACACAGATTTTTATTTTATTTTTTATTTTTTTGCTCTATAAGAAAAAGTTACGGCGGCTCATCAAGTACATGCAGTTCAGAGACTACAAATCCAAAGTCCTAAAAACCATCGACGATGAGGAATCGCTGGACTCAGGTATGATATGCGTAGTATATAATTTTAATAAATAACAACAAACAATGAATCACGCACCTTTTAAATCAAGTGCTTTTCTGAGAGAAAATAAGAGGCATTCTGATCACCCTGACAGTGACCTTTGTCATATTTTACTACGCCAACAAATGAAAGTCTTTTAGAGCCATTAATGGATACAAACACCCTGAAAATGATTCGCTTCCAAAAATGGTTTAAAATGGAACCGTTTCTAAAAGATGAACCAGTTTTGCGATCCCCAACCCAAGCGTTTTAACACATTGTGCTTTCATATATATTGCAGCTTAACATGCTTTCCTTTTGAATGATTTTCTCCATAAGATATTCAAAACATGTTTCCTCCATCAACAGCCGTTGCCTTAAACGACAAAGAGTCGAGCGGGGTAATTTTCTACGCCACAGTCAATCAGCGAGAGTCATTAACCAAAATGCAGACAGAAGCTTTGGCATCAGTCTGCTTTGAACAGCGTTCTGCCGCCCTCATCAATATCACCGAAAAATGAGCACGAGGGAGGAAAACCATCCGCAGAAGCAGCGGCCTTCCCGTGTAATGTCATGCGGAGTATCATTAGGACTCTTGCTCCTCATCTAGAGTGTAACTTGAGAGATGGAAGAACATTGAAATGCATCGTTCCGATTGCACAGTCCGGAGTCTCAGTGTCTGAACGCAGATGCTTTTCCATGGCTCGCTCTTTTCTTTTTTTTCTTCTCTTTCTTTTTCTTTTTCTTTTTTATGTGTGGCTCTTATGTGTGTTGTTTTGGCTCTGAAACTTTGGTGATCCTGTCCGTGACTCTATCAAACGGGAGATTATTGTTCCCTGACTATTATCTGTGTTATGGCATGCAATATAAAGTATAAGAGGGAATTGTTTCAGTGTGAGGAGAGAACAGACTCTCTCTGTCCTCGGCGGCCTGCGGTGGGAGCCGGCCTGTGTTTGGAGGTGGTTTTTCTCTGGTGTGGTGTGTTCGGAAGGGTTGCAGAAGAGGTCAATGTCGAGCAGTGGGGTTTTGAGATCTTTCCATGCAGTGTTTGTGCAGTGACCCTTAAAAATGAACTAAACTGCAAATGAGGAATTTCTGTTTAACCACTATTGTCTTTTTGTTGGGTTGCTCTGCAGAAATAGAAATAGGGGGCGAGATGTGTAGCATGAGACTGCCACTGCGAAATCCAGGGACTTACATGGTCTTATACATCAGTGCATGTTAAAATCTTAAATGATTTCCCTTTTATTTTCCATATAGAAACACTTTACACCATATGTTCAGTTCTCAGTGTAAAATTTCAGTCTGTCTTGTTTCCGCCCCATTGAATATCCGGTTTCACTGGGAATATGTATAGTTATGGAAGTTAATTGGGTTGCAAGCTCTGTTGGTTGAGTGATTTGGTCGTGTTTAGACATTTAAACACATTGTTCTGTAAACAGACGCTCAGTTGTATTTATTTCATTCAATTTGAATGTATCGAGTTGAATTTTCAATGTATTTTCAATTCTCAGTGTAAAATATAAGTGTAAATATCCTGTTTCTCTTGGAAATACAAGTAGTTATGGAGGTAAAAGGCAAATACTGTTGGTTGGTCGCAGTTAAACACTTAGTGAAGAAAAAAATGCATGATATGAAAACCTCGCAGTTGTATCTTTTGATTCGCTGTGTTCAAAGCACTTCTGATTAATCTGTTACAGGCTAATTACATTTATTTTACTTTTACTTCTTACATTTGAAGGATGAATCCGCTAGATCAAATATGTTTTTACTAGTGTTTATGTAATTAGTTTTTAATGCACCATTTCATCATTATTAGATGAACTATTTGTCCAAGCCGAGATTTTCCTGGCCTTTTATTAATCCAAATATTGTATCAAATGTCAAATTAAGGATTCTTTAAAGCCAGAAATGCACTGCTAATTTTGTGCGTCTCTGTATTTGTATAATTTAAAAGTGAGTTTATACAAAGTGACTTTTTTACCGTTTGATTGAATGGCCCCGTTTACCGAGGAACTCCACAATTACAGTCTGCTGAAGGCCGTGCCGTGCCGTGCCAGGGCCAGCCAACCTGAAGCCCATAAAACAAGCTGTTATTTAGGTGTCATAAATTCGGTAACCTTGATTAAACATTTTCTGCGGCTATTTCTGTCATTCACAACCAGACGTTACTTCACAGAAGTGTGTTTAATCAGTGTGTTTCCTTTCATTTCATTAACATTTTCCTTCTTTTTTAATTTTCCCACCCTGGAGCTTTAGGCCTGTAATGCCCACTGACGCTGAACCGCATGAACATGCTGGAAAAAGGGAAAGTCGTTTGCTGTGGTAGAGCTTGAAATGATGTACATACTGAACGAAACATGTGACACAAATGAAAACTCATTCGCATTCGACGTTCTGTATTTTAGCTCTTTTCTGGCTCTTTAATTTCATTAGTCAAATTCATGAGGTGCATCATGGGAGTTTTGGAGAAACATATTTGTCAGACACGTGATGATGCACTTCCACCCCGACTAATACAATATTATTCTTTATATATTATTTACATTTACCTAGGCATGCACAATATGTCGGAACCATATCAGTTACAAATGGATATTTATCAAGCAATATACTGAACTAAACCTTTTAAGAGCACTATCTCTTGAAAAACATTTCATTGAAACAAATCATTCAGATCCATTATTTTAAATTTGTCTTATTCAAGTTTAAAAGCAGATGTTTGCTCCTGGGTGAATGTTGTAGAAAGCAGACTGAACTGAACTAAACTGTGGGTTTTAAATTGCTTTTTTATTGTCATAACATGACAAAGACTTGTCAACCTGAGGTAGAGTATTCAACACATTTTTTATGAAAAAATCTAAATTTGCATGATGAAACTTAAAAAGTAAAATCCTTGTTTAGTCCTTTTTCCTTGACAAAATATCTTAATATAGAAATAATTAATTTCTTACTCTCTGCATGTTCTAAGAGGTGATATTGTTTCAAATTATGAAGTTGGTTTGTGTTCCCTGACATTGATGGCTGAACTAAATTTGTTAATTAACGAAAACCCGCATATATCACCTCGAACTGTGACTGTATGATTTTTGTATGACAAACGGTGGCTTGAATAAATTTTATTAGATCTTAACAACAATAAATACTGTAATTATATGCCATTATTCCTTTAATTCATTTATTACATGTCTACATTAATAACACAGTGGAATCCGGTTATGTCGACGGCCTCGCGGGTTGCAAAAAAGCATTGAGATAACCAACAGCCAATACGGTGATTTATTTGATGAAGCGATCGGCATGCTATAAAAATGTACATACACTGTATATGTTTGCTAACAACAAAAGGCATATGTGCACCAACTAACAGCAGAAATTTACCAGTATACAATAAAAAACACCTTCCATTCTCCATACAAACCTTTAATCATATTCTCCAACATTGCAAACACAATTTTGCTCACAGCGTAAACACAGTCACACACACATAAACACATTCACTCATAACACACTCATTTCTCTCGGACACAGTTCTGATAGTATTGCACATGCGGTTACTATGGTTTCTTTACAAACTCTAAAATGCTTTGTTGCTTTTTGCCTTTAACGGTCTGCTTGAAAACAAATGCTATCAGTAACGACATCTTTGTCGATGTAATCTGGGAATTCCTGGACAGTGAAGGCGAACACCTGCGCCTCCTCTTCCAAGATAGCATCTGCAAGGCTTGATTTTTCCGCCACTTCTGCGAGTTCTTCTACGGCGGCACTTGCAACGCAAACCCAGCGCATGTGCAGTGAACTCGGTACTATTATTAGTCACGAGATAACCATGTGAAGTGGCGAATTTGTCCCTCTTTTGTGCTCGAGATATCAGGGTTCGCAACATAAAAGAATCGACATAACCGAATAAGGAGTTTGGCGGTTCCACTTCAAAAACGAGTTAACCGAGGTCGAGATAAGTGGATTCCACTGTATAATATAATTCCATATATATAAATGTATATATACAGCCCACATTTCTGCCACAGCACTCAAACATTTATCGAACACTTGTTATCAAGGAAAAGTATATTATTGTTTTATTGCCCTATGTATACGTTTGTTCTATAGCAGATTTCATAGAATTTTTACCTATGTAAGGATAAGAGATATAAGGCATTGGTTTTCAGAGGTCTGGCGTGCTTTTGAGCCAAGATGACTCAGGTAAAGAACATAAAGCACTCGAGGCAAGTGGGCGCTGCATCTCGAGTCAGGTGTAAACAAGCCCAGCTGGCCTGCAGACGAGAGTCAGCAAGTGTTCCTGTTTCTGTCCTTTCACAGACAAATACAGCAGCAACAAGAGGCAGCGTCTGGCGCAGGACTTCCTGGCCTCCATCGACCAGACGGGGGAATTTCTGTCTCTGGTGGAGGAAGAGGAGGTGGATGAAGTCAAGCAGGAACGGCTGGAGGTGAGTAGGAGGCGAACGCCGCCGAAATGTGCTTCGGTCTGAACACCCAGAGCTCGAGAGCGGAACGCACACACATTTAAGGGGATTATCCAGCGGTCACAGAAAGAGAAGTGCTTCGTTCTTTCATGTTCAAAGGTCAAACTAACTAAAACCTTGTCTCGTATTCACAAACCACCTGCATCATTCAAAAATCTGTTTATTATACAGTTTATTAATTGTTGCATTTAAATCAATAAACTGGGAAGATTCTGAAATGAACCCTTTTTTTTTCTTCTGATAGAGACGTCAAAAACCTAAACATTCACATTTTTCGTTCAAAACGTAGATATTATTTGTATTTACTTGAATGTGGTATTTCATTTGTCTAACTAAAACCTAATTATATGCTATATATACAAAAAAAAAATGTGGATCGCAATTAGTAGACTGTTATTAAATTATTAGGTTAGGGTTATGCGTTAGGGTTCGGGTTAGAAGAATAAGTTCATAGTCAGTACAATGACTGTGGGGGGGGGGGGGGGGAATCAAAATAGTGTTAGCAGACATTAAGCAAACGGTCGACTAATAGTACTAATTAGTTCACATGTAGTTCACACATTTGTTCTGTATAGAGTGCAGTCGTCCATGAAAATACGGATCAGCACAAATTTCCAGTATATTCCTGGTGCTGAAACTACGCAGACTGCATTTGCACTTAAATAACGCAGTTCATTCTTGTAGTCATTGTGGAACAGAAGTTTGACTTAAACAAGGCGTTTAAACATGCTAAATGTAGTCATGAACCACAGGAACACCTGATATTGAGACAACACTGAAAAATGTGGTTTTGATACTCGTGGTCCATAAAAAACAAGAAGCCGAGGCTCAGAAGGTCCGACTGGGTTTCATCTTCCCCACTCGCCTTAACGTCTCATCTGAGTTTCCATTGTCAAATAAGCTGCGAGGGAAGCTAGAGAAGGGGAACGTGGTGTAGATTTAACCTGGCAAATGAGCCCATCATTATGAAGTCAACAAGACTGATGATGGACAGTGATGAGGTCAAGAGATGCTTTGCCAGTCCAAATCGGACATTGATGCGTCATTAAATGCTTTGAGTCTCTGCGATATGAACGTGAACTCTCGTGGCATACGCACAGGAGTCTTTATAACATCCTTTTGTTCTCACTGTGCCAAGGGAAATAAATGGCCGCAGCTGAAAGATGTAATTAAAGGTCTGAAGCAAGAACCGTGGACAAGGGAGTATTACCATGAGACTTTATACGTCCCGTCTCAATTAAAACCAAGCACCAGTCTGTTCTGGATGTGGCCAAGAAAGCCTGCGGTTTCCCCCAAAACTTTGTTCCTACTGAGTGTTTTAATGGGTATGTTTTAGCTATCAGGACAACCTTTTGGGAATAAGGAACCATATCCTTCTGGGCCTCCCACTTTGCCCCACTCATGAAGTCCTCGAGAGAGGAGCTTTATGGTTTAACCACACGGCACTGTGCTGCTTTATCTAGTGCCCTGTTTGCCCCGCTGCCACCCCCTTGTCTTCTTTAACTAGCTCTTTTAGTGGCTAAGAGCACATGTCTGGCTTTCCTGTGCTCTTCCATCTGCTCACCTTACCTGGTGCATGTAGACGTTATTGGGTGATCATGTAGCTGTCACATTTCAGTTTTTTTTTTTGTGGAAATCTGAAATTTATTTTTGAATTTTCATATTCCTTTGGTGGTAGTTTGGTAGTGGCCGACCAAATTTTCAGCAGTCAATGTAGAAGCGTCTGTCTGCCATAAGTTTACGTGCATTTGATAAGTGCAGAATATTAAATTGTTCTTCATTCTGCATTCTCTTTCCAAACATAGCTTTTTCATAATTCTGAAATGTTCAATTCTAAAGGCTTTTTCAGTTTTTAATAGTTGTGTGTGTGTGTGTGTGTGTGTGTATATATATACTGGTTAATAAGTACTACAAACAAACCGAAATAAAAAACAAACCTGAAGCTGAAGAAACCCTAAACGTTGACGCAAGACGCGCGAACCTGAGTGACTGAGAGGGAAAGACACCAGTTCTTGTTTCCGTGTTCTGAGCCGCGCGCGAGACGAATTAAATCTGCATGTGTAGGGGAGGCGAGCCTATCACAGAACACAGACACACTCAGCTACCCAATGAGGATTTTTATGTAACCCGAGCACAGATAATGACTCGTATTACTCGTATGATACTCGTACTCTGCAAAAGTGCTTTATCCGTACCGGATTCTCGTTTCAGCCGAGTATCCGGCTCAACTCTATCATTTTTTACAACTCTCCGCGCTTCCCCTGGCATGCTCTGGCGCCCCCCAGGGGAGGCGCGCCCCACACTTTGAAAACCCCTGATTTAAGATACGAGCAGCTTACAGACGCTGACGCTAGATATTCGAGCACTCTGAGCTCATGTTCCTCACTCCTTCACTTCACTTGTTCGTCGACTTCTGTAAGCATCTCTCGCGAGTTTTCCTGTGGTGTGTGTTATATACATTTATGGGGTAATTGCATATGATCTCCACTAGAGGGACACCTTGGTTTTACAGCGGGAGGTTACCGGGGGCGACGAGTGATTCACTAGTATTAAACTGGGAGCAGCACGAGTTATGTGTGTTCAATAGTAATAAATATGAAGTTCTGAGGCATACTCTTAGTGAGTGCTGGCGTGTGATGCGGAGAAACTCGGCGAACACGGAGATTGCCAACAGAAAACACTTTAATGAAAACTGGAAACATAAACGGCACGCAAGGGTGCAAACTCAGAAACGGAGGGAGCAAACATCCACACACGAAACATCCACAAAACACTACAATTACCGACAACCAAATACTGACAAAGAAGAACTAAATATACTGACAGTGATTAACCAAAAGACAAACACCTGTGATGATTAGTGATGATGGGAACTGATGAGTGACGGAGAGTTATGAAACAGAAAACACGTGAACACAAAAAAGGCAAAACGAGAGTCCACGGTGACGGTGAATGTGACACATACATTATTGTGTGTAGTCTATCCAAAACACTACACGGGAAGAAACACTTCCGTATTGTTTTTGCGTTATCTACGTAATTTACGTAATCTATGTAATCCCTCCCTCATCCTCCTCCGCACATGCCGCTATTAGCCGCCCCTGTCTCGAAGGTAATAACTCATAATTAAAACCACATTTTATTTTATATCACAGGAATCCTTATATACTATAATTGTCTCTATTAATTGTCTCCTGCTATAATTATAAGTGTCTCTATAGCAATTAAAACAATTTTTTCCATTATTATTAGCACTAATAAGGGAGATTTTTAGAGGGTCGGAACAGATTAAAAAAAAAAATAATAAAAAAAATATATATATATATATATATATATATATGAAAGATGCATTAAATTGTTTAAACATGATTGTTGTTATTTGAAAAAAATGAGCCTGGTTTCTCTATTCTGTCACCTGATGGAGTTTGTGTTCTTTGCCACTGTCGCCTCTGCCTAGGGGACACATGATATTTAGCAATATTATTGATTTGATTACACTGACACTATTGGATGAAAATTGATCTGAGCTGGATGATGACATCTCTGTTTTCTCCAGAGCTGCTGTATAGAAATATTTATAAACTTTACACAGTTATTGAACTGAATTATTCAATAATTATATAGACTAATATTATACTGTATTTGTTCTTTATATTTTTATTATTTTGTAAAGTTACAATTATATAGATACAATGAATTATCATCTCATATCATGTTTATTATAATTTTATATACATAATGCAATATATACAATTTTAAATAGAAAACGAGGAAATATTAAAATATTTTCAGTTTGAAAACAAGATTTTTAAGACATTAATTAGCCAATTATAGCTAAAACAGCTCAAAATGCCCAAAAATCATCTGCTTTTTTGGCTTGGTCAGTACATCAATCTACCTCTACTCTTACTATAGTAAATGAGACCATGTCAAAAACCTAATTTGCATCGTTCATTTACCTTCTAGATATAAACTATAAGACTTGTGTAAATACAGTGCCATTATTTCATAGGATTTCCAAAGCCGCAGCTTACGGCTCAAGCATCTGTCAGATGTCCAGTCCACAGAGCCAGGGCAGCCGCGATCCGGTCGGACAGGGTTATAATTCACCCGCTCGCTCCTACACTTGATCAGCCGGCGATGGCTTCTCTTTTGTCAGTGGTGTGTGGATTGTATTTCCTCAGGCAGATCATCCATCTTCCCAAGGACCCTCTAAGATCTCTTGACAATCTGTTATTTTCTCGGCCACATTCAGATGGTAATGCTTAAAAGTGTTTTTGTCATGATGTGTGGGATCCGCATTGTTTTGCCTTAATGCCATGATGACAGCAGGATGCTATTCTGGGACACTGGTGAACTTTCTGTTACAAATTCCCTAGGATATCTTAAATGCTGAAATTTCGGCTGTGTAAACTCCTCACTTTGTTTTGTTTTTTTACACTTTTAGATTTTTTTCATTGAGCTAGTTAACAAATATAATGTTTTTTGAGTCTTCAGACGAAATCATCTCTGTAAAAAAAAATCAAGCTCACTTCTTTCAGTGAATATGATTGAAATTGATTTGTTTTTTTTGTTTTTTTGTATATCACAATGTGCCTTGCTTTGAATTTTTTTTTGTTTACTATACTCACTTATTTAAGACCACTATTACCATATTATATATATTTTAAATATTATATATATCATAAATCCCTGCTCCTGAATTTGAAAGTGCTTTAATTTAATTTAATTTTTTGTTTCTTTATGCATTTTTGTTTCAACCAAGGCCACTTTTAGCATATTACCTTTTACCATTTAAAAATTACCATAATAATACTTTTACTATATTATTTAAACTCTATTCGTATACTGAAAATGTAATTAAAATTCCACTTAGGTCTAGTTTAAAACAAAACAGTCTTGCTTTATAAGCATGATGGGTGTGTTAGCATGTTATCATAATTTTTCTATGGTTCTATGGTTGAATTGACACATAATCAATGCATGTTATTGGTAAATCTTGTCATTGGTGAGTTTAACTCACCTCAGTGTTTTGAGATTGTTCACCAAAATGAATGCAAACTGATCTCATACCAAATGAACTGCACCGGCATAAACGTTTTGCATTGCCAGTCCCTTTACGCAGGACAGTGGAACATTAATTGAGTGTTGTATTATTGATTATGATTCAGGAAGTAGATCGTTTGCTCTGTGCTCTCTTTCAGGGATTTGCGAGTGACATCTCTGAATCTTATTCAGTTCTCTCTGACCTGAAAGGGATCGCCACAGCTCGTTTAAAACAGCGCACAGAGATCACTGGCTCTCTTTCAAGCAGCTTTAGACTTTTATTAGCAAAAACAGAGGCACTTTAAATTCATTTCTGTTTGATCGTCTAAACTTAGCTGTGTGTCTGAATGAAATGCCCCAGTAATTTAATCACAGCCCGCCTCAGGCTGTTAATCTCCGACGCATGGGTGACGTGCATTGAAATATATTAGATAGCCAAAATATATCTTGGGCCTCAGCCTATGGAAATCTCATCGCTAGCAGTGGTACAAATTGAGATTCCCTTTATTCAGACCACACTGGCATGAAATGAAAGGCGCGAGCGGCCAAATCAAATATTTGCCAACGTCCTCTTATACGGCCGCTGCGTCAGTTGTGGGTATAATTTGGCTATTAGCAGGTGGGTCAACGTTTTGATTTAATCAGCGGCTATACATAGTATTCAAACATTGAATCCCCCCGCTGCTCTTTTCAGTCAATAAGCCACAGTCAAAACATTTCTCCTGTCTCTGGCCGACCGGTTGACAAGAGTTATTTAAAAGTGCAGCGGCTCCAGTCTCGTATCGCTCGCGGCCCAATTTGGAGCGGGACCCAGACACCGAGGCTGCTGCGAATTCCCCCTCCGAGCTGCAAAACGAGACCTCCGTTTGGCTCTTAACGACACTAATAGAAATCACAGTTCCAGCGCTGTGTAACGAGCAGGCGCTCGGCATCATTAATATGTATTTTCAAAGATGGAATTTCCAATGACTGCCAGCTAACTAAATAAAAAGACTCCGGTTGGTTTGGGTGGCCTGAAAGTGATCCAGGCTGCCTTGCATCGGGTCCGGAGCCCCGAGCGTCATGTCAGACAGTCCTCAGTCTCGAACTTGATGCTTCCCGCTAACCAGTTCGGAGACGCGTCTCTCTCTACACTGTAAAACAGATCCTTTGGGGGGGGAAAACGATCATAAACCTTGAACCTTTTTTTATGACACAGCCTGGTAGAGAGCTCAAATTGACTGTTATGTGAAGGTATTAAATTGGTCCAGGATGAGGAAATGTCTAATTATAGGTTCTGACCTGCAACTTAACACGCTCTGCTGTAAATCCAAGTCAAACCTGTTGGGTTGCTATTAAGAGGGTTCATTACTGCGCATGGCTCTCTTAAAGTTTACAGACACGTCCTTCTCTGGTGTTATGCCTTTTTATCTTCTGTAGCGTAAAAAGAGATTATTATGAAATCCAAAATATTGCTATAAATTTGTTTTTTTTTCAAATGCGACGAAGATATTTATAATGTTACAGAATGTTTCGGTTTCAAATAAATGCCGTTCTTTTGAACTTTCTATTCATCAAATACTCTAGATATTCATCAAGTATCACAAATGATTTCAACATTGATCATAATCAGAAATGTTCCTTAATCGTGAAATCATATCGGAATGATTTGTGAAGGATCATGTGACACTGAAGACTGGAGGAATGATCACAGGAAATAAAACACATTTTTAACATAGGGCTGCAATTTACAATTATTTTGATAATCAGTTAGTTGAGCGATTATTTGTTTCAAAAAAAAATTTTGTTACGTCCTTAAGGACGTAAGGTTTTTTTTGCTGTATTTTCTTTCTATTTTTCTTTCTTGCGAGGGTTGTTGTCTCTGGCGCTTGGCTGCTTTTTCTTTTTCTTTTTGTTCTGATTCTGACTTGTGTTTGTTTTCTTATTGTGTGAATTTTGCGCACAAGCACTGTGTACCGAGCCTGAACACTTATGGATAATTGAAGTTATGAGAGAAACATTCGAAATTAGAAATGTGAACTTACACAAAAAAGTTTATCAATCTATGATAACAGAATCAGAAACAAAAAAAACAAAACGGATAACTTTAATCCAGCTTTATATAAGGGTGCGGGTTATACCAACAATTTTTTACGCTGACCCCCAAAACCGCGGGCTATATGAGGGTGCGGATTATCTGCGTCTGCCGGTTATGTGTGGGAAAATACGATATAACGAAAACAGATTTTTTTAAATTGTAAAAATATTGCTGCTTTTTTTTTTTTTTTTACAATTTTTTACTATTAAACAAATCTGGTCTTAGTGAGTATAATAGCTCCTCCCCTTTTATAAAAAAAGCCAATAGCGTTTAGTTTATAAATAGATCCCTTGAGTTCAGTAAAGCTGCACTTCCCTACTTCTGTTTTCTGCATTTAAAATGCTAATTTTGTCATTGTTTTGGAGCACACAAGCTCAGATCACAGTCTAACATATTAAAATGAAATGCCAAAAAACTTTACTTTTCCCTTTAGACAGACAGAAACCACCTAACAACGGCATAGCAGAAAACCCTTGCAAAGTGGAAGCGAGTCCTTGACTTGTTTTGTGATGTTGACGCATGAAATTAGTTCATATTTTCTTTTCTTCTTTATACAGAGAATTGAGAAGATGACAAGAAACATGGATTCCAGTCTGTACAGTGATTTCTGTGAAAGTCGACAGCTGAGTTTCTGTGAGTAATCGTTCACATACTGTGCATGATTGTTTTCATTTAATTTTTGCGTTTGGCAGACGATTTAATCCTAAGCGATTTACGTTAAGTTGAAGCCAAAACTTTTATGCATTTCACGGCGATGGAACCCATGACCTTGGTGTTGCTAGTGTTTGAGTGTTGTTGTGTTGCTCCATGAGCTCGTCAGGTATGGCGTGTAGGAAAGCAGATCACTCCTCAGAAGAACTCCTGCGTCTGATGAGTTGTTCGGTTGGCAGTTGTGCGCCCGAGGGCTTGTAAGAACGCAGCTGTGGGATTGTGAACACACCACTACTGGCTTCTGAAGGCCACATTTCAGCACTAATAACATGTTCACTGGCTTTGTGCCGCTCTAGTAGCTGCAATGTCTTACTGGCATTGAGCTGCAGGTTGGGACAGCAGCGCAGTAAATGTGCCTGAATAACCCTGTTACATAACACTGATGCTGAGTAAACCCAAAATATGACTGAAAACTCACCACAGGGCAGAGACTGAGTGCTTTTATTTTAATAGGATATGTTTGGAATTAAATACTTATTGTTCTCATGCAAATTGTGTACACAGTATTCTGTCTGCATGTGATATGCAGTGCTGAACAATTCAAACAGTTATGTGAGTGTGTCAGCTAGATTGAAACATTGTGTGTTTTATTCAGTGGTTGACATTCTGTTATCATTTTACAAGTGAAAGCATTTTGCATTTTTATCCAGTTTTATTTTTAAAAAAAAGGTCTGAGCAAATAGTGAGTCAAATTAAGAAATTTATGATTTTTATTTATTTATGGAAAGTCAATTGTATTGTCTCACATTTTGTTCTGCCCATTTAGGAAATAATTCATAATTAATCTTGTCATCGTGTACTATGAATATAGTTGCTCTTTGGACAAACTGCACGTGATTCTCACTTTGACTAAAATCATCTGCTAAATGAATAAAGGTAAATGTTGTAGGTAATCTTATTATTCCATGCATACAGGAAACTCAGCTACTGTGCAGCGCATGCATATTACTTACTGCTTATGTTCTAGTAGGTTTGCCGTTCTGAACCTCCCTAGTGCTTTTTAAGCAAAAGACATTCAAGACAAATCAGATAATTCTTCATTATGTAGTCGAAGCTAAACTTGTAAATTAATCATTATTTTACGGAGCCCTAAAGGGACATGGTGGGGAAAAAAGATTATTATATTTGTGGTGAGCAGGGCGGGGTCGAGGGACCGTGAGAGCGTCACGAGAGCCGGTGGCGTGATTGGGAATGAGCGTCACATGCGAAGCCACCGGTGTATCGAGTCTGACGGAGGAGCGGAGACATAAAATTAGGAGCGACGACAGTTGAAGACGAGAGAGGACCAGGCCTGGACTTTGTTGAGTTTTGTGTGGGCGGCAGTCGTCCACGAGGGACTGCCGCCATTATGTTTATTTTGTATTTATGTTTTGTTTTGGCATTAAAGTTGTTTAAATGTCTGCCGGTTCCCGCCTCCTTCCTCCCTGAACGTTCAACATTGTTACATATATGTTATATGCTTATACGTTCTCTCTCAAATGTTTTGCCTCAAATGTTCCATGAGTGAACGCAAAGTTTTGCAGGAGAACGCAGATGTTCCACGAGTGAACGCAAAGTTTTGCAGGAGAGCGCAGATGTTCCACGAATGAACGCACAGTTTCTCGAGGGAATGCAAATGTTCCACGAGTGAACGCAAAGTTTTGCAGGAGAACGCAGATGTTCCACGAGTGAACGCAAAGTTTCTCGAGGGAATGCAAATGTTCCACGAGTGAACGCAAAGTTTTGCAGGAGAACGCAGATGTTCCACGAGTGAACGCAAAGTTTTGCAGGAGAACGCAAATGTTCCACGAGTGAACGCAAAGTTTTGCAGGAGAGCGCAGATGTTCCACGAATGAACGCACAGTTTCTCGAGGGAATGCAAATTTTCTACGAGTGAACGCAAAGTTTTGCAGGAGAACGCAGATGTTCCACGAGTGAACGCAAAGTTTTACAGGAGAGAGCAGATGTTCCGCGAGGGAACGCAAAGTTTTGAAGGAGAACTCAGATGTTCCACGAGTGAACGCAAAGTTTCTCGAGGGAATGCAAATGTTCCATGAGTGAACGCAAAGTTTTGCAGGAGAACTCAGATGTTCCACGAGTGAACGCAAAGTTTTGCAGGAGAACGCAGATGTTCCACGAGTGAACGCAAAGTTTTGCAGGAGAGCGCAGATGTTCCACGAGTGAACGCAAAGTTTCTCGAGGGAATGCAAATGTTCCACGAGTGAACGCAAAGTTTTGCAGGAGAACGCAGATATTCCACGAGTGAACGCAAAGTTTTACAGGAGAGAGCAGATGTTCCACGAGTGAATGCAAAGTTTTACAGGAGAGAGCAGATGTTCCACGAGTGAATGCGCGGTTTTACAGGAGAGAGCAGATGTTCCACGAGTGAATGCACAGTTTTACAGGAGAGAGCAGATGTTCCACAAGTGAATGCACAGTTTTGCAGGAGAGAACAGATGTTCCACGAGTGAATGCAAAGTTTTACAGGAGAGAGCAGATGTTCCACGAGTGAATGCACAGTTTTGCAGGAGAGAACAGATGTTCCACGAGTGAACGCAAAGTTTTGCAGGAGAACGCAGATGTTCCACGAGTGAACGCAAAGTTTAGCAGGAGAGCGCAGATGTTCAACGAATGAATGCAAAGTTTTGCAGAAGAATGCAGATAATCCGCAAGTGAACGCACAGTTTTACAGGAGAACGCAAATATTCCACGAGTGAACACAAAGATTTTCAGGAGAGTGCAGATGTTCCACGAGTGAACGCAAAGATTTGCAGGAGAGTCCAGATGTTCCACGAGTGAACGCAAAGTTTTACAGAAGAACGCAGATAATCCGCAAGTGAACGCACAGTTTTACAGGAGAACGCAAATGTTCCACGAGTGAACGCAAAGTTTTGCAGGATAACGCAGATGTTCCACGAGTGAACGCAAAGTTTTACAGGAGAACGCAGATAATTCGCAAGTGAACGCACAGTTTTACAGGAGAACGCAGATGTTCCACGAGTGAACGCAAAGTTTTGCAGGAGAGTGCAGATGTTCCACGAGTGAACGCACAGTTTTACAGGAGAACGCTAATGTTCCACGAGTGAACGCAAAGTTTTGCAGGAGAGAGCAGATGTTCCACGAGTGAACGCAAAGTTTTGCAGGAGAACGCAGATGTTCCACGAGTGAACGCAAAGTTTTGCAGGAGAACGCAGATAATTCGCAAGTGAACGCACAGTTTTGCAGGAGAGAACAGATGTTCCACGAGTGAACGCAAAGTTTTGCAGGAGAGAGCAGATGTTCCACGAGTGAACGCAAAGTTTTGCAGGAGAGAGCAGATGTTCCACGAGTGAACGCAAAGTTTTGCAGGAGAACGCAGATGTTCCACGAGTGAACGCAAAGTTTTGCAGGAGAACGCAGATAATTCGCAAGTGAACGCACAGTTTTGCAGGAGAGAACAGATGTTCCATGAGTGAACGCAAAGTTTTGCAGGAGAGAACAGATGTTCCACGAGTGAACGCAAAGTTTTGCAGGAGAACGCAAATGTTCCACGAGTGAACGCAAAGTTTTGCAGGAGAGCGCAGATGTTCCACGAATGAACGCACAGTTTCTCGAGGGAATGCAAATTTTCTACGAGTGAACGCAAAGTTTTGCAGGAGAACGCAGATGTTCCACGAGTGAACGCAAAGTTTTACAGGAGAGAGCAGATGTTCCGCGAGGGAACGCAAAGTTTTGAAGGAGAACTCAGATGTTCCACGAGTGAACGCAAAGTTTCTCGAGGGAATGCAAATGTTCCATGAGTGAACGCAAAGTTTTGCAGGAGAACTCAGATGTTCCACGAGTGAACGCAAAGTTTTGCAGGAGAACGCAGATGTTCCACGAGTGAACGCAAAGTTTTGCAGGAGAACGCAGATATTCCACGAGTGAACGCAAAGTTTTACAGGAGAGAGCAGATGTTCCACGAGTGAATGCAAAGTTTTACAGGAGAGAGCAGATGTTCCACGAGTGAATGCACGGTTTTACAGGAGAGAGCAGATGTTCCACGAGTGAATGCACAGTTTTACAGGAGAGAGCAGATGTTCCACAAGTGAATGCACAGTTTTGCAGGAGAGAACAGATGTTCCACGAGTGAATGCAAAGTTTTACACGAGAGAGCAGATGTTCCACGAGTGAATGCACAGTTTTGCAGGAGAGAACAGATGTTCCACGAGTGAACGCACAGTTTTACAGGAGAACGCTAATGTTCCACGAGTGAACGCAAAGTTTTGCAGGAGAGAGCAGATGTTCCACGAGTGAACGCAAAGTTTTGCAGGAGAACGCAGATGTTCCACGAGTGAACGCACAGTTTTACAGGAGAGTGCAGATGTTCCACGAGTGAACGCAAAGTTTTGCAGGAGAGTGCAGATGTTCCACGAGTGAACGCAAAGATTTGCAGGAGAGTGCAGATGTTCCACGAGTGAACGCACAGTTTTACAGGAGAGTGCAGATGTTCCACGAGTGAACGCACAGTTTTACAGGAGAGTGCAGATGTTCCACGAGTGAAAGCACAGTTTTGCAGGAGAGAGCAGATGTTCCACGAGTGAACGCAAAGTTTTGCAGGAGAACGCAGATGTTCCACGAGTGAACGCAAAGTTTTGCAGGAGAGCGCAGATGTTCCACAAGTGAACGCAAAGTTTCTCGAGGGAATGCAAATGTTCCACGAGTGAACGCAAAGTTTTGCAGGAGAACGCAGATATTCCACGAGTGAACGCAAAGTTTTACAGGAGAGAGCAGATGTTCCACGAGTGAATGCACGGTTTTACAGGAGAGAGCAGATGTTCCACGAGTGAATGCACAGTTTTACAGGAGAGAGCAGATGTTCCACAAGTGAATGCACAGTTTTGCAGGAGAGAACAGATGTTCCACGAGTGAATGCAAAGTTTTACACGAGAGAGCAGATGTTCCACGAGTGAATGCACAGTTTTGCAGGAGAGAACAGATGTTCCACGAGTGAACGCACAGTTTTACAGGAGAACGCTAATGTTCCACGAGTGAACGCAAAGTTTTGCAGGAGAGAGCAGATGTTCCACGAGTGAACGCAAAGTTTTGCAGGAGAACGCAGATGTTCCACGAGTGAACGCAAAGTTTTGCATGAGAACGCAGATAATTCGCAAGTGAACGCACAGTTTTGCAGGAGAGAACAGATGTTCCACGAGTGAACGCAAAGTTTTGCAGGAGAGAGCAGATGTTCCACGAGTGAACGCAAAGTTTTGCAGGAGAACGCAGATGTTCCACGAGTGAACGCAAAGTTTTGCAGGAGAACGCAGATAATTCGCAAGTGAACGCACAGTTTTGCAGGAGAGAACAGATGTTCCACGAGTGAACGCAAAGTTTTGCAGGAGAGAACAGATGTTCCACGAGTGAACGCAAAGTTTTGCAGGAGAGAGCAGATGTTCCACGAGTGAATGCAAAGTTTTACAGGAGAGAGCAGATGTTCCACGAGTGAATGCACAGTTTTACAGGAGAGAGCAGATGTTCCACGAGTGAATGCACAGTTTTGCAGGAGAGAGCAGATGTTCCACGAGTGAACGCACAGTTTTACAGGAGAACGCAAATGTTCCACGAGTGAACGCAAAGATTTGCAGGAGAGTGCAGATGTTCCACGAGTGAACGCAAAGATTTGCAGGAGAGTGCAGATGTTCCACGAGTGAACGCACAGTTTTACAGGAGAGTGCAGATGTTCCACGAGTGAACGCAAAGTTTTGCAGGAGAGAGCAGATGTTCCACGAGTGAACGCACAGTTTTGCAGGAGAGAGCAGATGTTCCACGAGTGAACGCAAAGTTTTGCAGGAGAACGCAGATGTTCCACGAGTGAACGCACAGTTTTACAGGAGAGTGCAGATGTTCCACGAGTGAACGCAAAGTTTTGCAGGAGAGTGCAGATGTTCCACGAGTGAACGCAAAGATTTGCAGGAGAGTGCAGATGTTCCACGAGTGAACGCACAGTTTTACAGGAGAGTGCAGATGTTCCACGAGTGAACGCACAGTTTTACAGGAGAGTGCAGATGTTCCACGAGTGAAAGCACAGTTTTGCAGGAGAGAGCAGATGTTCCACGAGTGAACGCAAAGTTTTGCAGGAGAACGCAGATGTTCCACGAGTGAACGCAAAGTTTTACAGGAGAACGCAGATAATTCGCAAGTGAACGCACAGTTTTACAGGAGAACGCAGATGTTCCACGAGTGAACGCAAAGTTTTGCAGGAGAGTGCAGATGTTCCACGAGTGAACGCACAGTTTTTCGGTGGAACGTAAAGGTTCTATGAGTGAATGCAAAGTTTTGCAGGAGAACGCAAATGTCCTGCGAGCAAATTCAAAGGTTATGTGAGTGAACGGAAAAGTTTCACTAGGGTACTCAAAGTTTTTTAGAGGAACGCAAAAGGTTATGCGATTGAACACAAAGCTTTTCGTGGAGCGCAAGTGTTCCACAAGTGAATACAAAGGTTTCTCGGAACAATGTAAAGGTTTTCCTAGGGAATGTAAAGTTTTCACTCTTTCAAATGTTTTGTATTCCCCAAGAAACTTTACGTGTACTCGTAAAGAGCTCAAATGCTCTATGAGCGAACACAAAGGTTATGCGAGTAAACGCTATTGTTCTGTGAGCGAATGCAAAGGTTTCTCGGGGTATTGTCCCTTTACGGGCTCACTCAAAATAACTCAAATGATTTGTTCTGTTTAGCTAAAAAGACCTCGAAGTTTCGCGAGTGGCTGGACTGCAGCAGTCTGGATGTGAAGCCCAACGGCATGTCCATGGAGATCCTGTCGTATCTGGCCTACGAGACGGTGGCCCAGGTGAGCTGCCGTCAGACGGCTTTTTTCTCCAAGCTCAACAAGGAGCATGAAATCACATTGCATCTCAGATAAACTAAAACTGTCTCATTTCAGGAAATCACTCTAGCATTTGCTAAATTGGAACTATACTTTCGCTCCATCTCTGTTTCCAATGCAATAAACCCAGAAAGCCAACATGAAATTAGACCCCTGAAAATAACCTCTTTTGAAGCTTTCCAGTGCTTTGATTGTTTAATATGATGTTTCCTGCGGGACAAAAATATCATCAACTTCTTCATATCAAGTGACATTACTCATAAGCTGATATGGTTTTATATTTTAGGTTGTCGACCTTGCCCTGTTGGTTAAACAAGATATGACTTCCAAAACAGGCGATCCGTTTCAACACGTCATATCAGCAACTTTCATCCAGTACTGCAACTCTTCGGCTGAGGTAAACAAAGATACTCTTTGTTAGTCAGTGTTTGTTATTGTTAACTAAATCTGTAAAAAAATATTATTTGTTAATTGAAATAAATCTGAAACAAAATAATTATAAATATTAGATTATATAATAATTATATACATATTATTAATTAATATTATTAAGAAAACTACTAAACTTTGTAAATAAAAATGAGAAATGTTGGCTTGGCAACTAACTGATAAAATAAGTTTAAATACTAAAATTATAATAAAATAAATTAAAGCTAAATATTAATATACAAGAAAAGCAAAAAGTAATAAAATGAAAAATGTACATAAAGTTATTTAAAAATAAAATAAACTTAAAAATATAACTACAAATAATAACTAATTTAAAATAGTTTTAATGTAAATAGTACAATAGTGTATAAATAATCATAAAATAACTGTTGCTAGTGGATGTTATTTGGAAATTATAAGCTGCTGTTTTTGGGATTTTCTCCAAAACAAAAAATTGTGCTCACATTCATGACATTATAAAAATCAATCAAAATCTTTTTAACTTTTTATTTGTGGAGGAGATGTTTAGCAGAATACAATAAAAATGAATGGGAATGGATACGGTCAAGCTGCTTAAATCGCAAAAGCACCATAAATATGCAATAAAAGTAAAGACAGCCATGAACATTTCTTCTTTTGATCCATTGATCTTTTGTTTGTAACAAGAGAATGATTTTGGGTGAATAAACGAGGACAGAATGACATATTGTGCCAGTATTGTGTGTTTGTTTTGTTTTTTTTGGTTTAAGCTGCATGAAAAGCGGCAATTCTTTACCAATGCGTTCATATGTTGCAATCCACTATTAAATGTGTTTTATCATGTTAGTTGCAATTTAAACGAATAGTTGAAGTGTCGTGTGTGTGTAGGGAAGTGTCGGCAGCTTTCTCTGAGCGCTTCTCCATTGGAAAAGAAACACCAAACAAGACTGTCCTGCACAATGGGCTTGACCTCTCGCCAAGTTTGTCTAAGGTGGTTTTGAGCTGCAGGATTCGTTCCATGGATGGACTTCTCTGTCACTGAAACCACAAAAACCTCATCTGTCTCTCTCGCTCCCTTTTTTCGGACTCGACCAAGGCCACTCTGTGTCTGGAAGAGAACATGCAATTTTTTTAAAGCCTGAATTCCAGTATTGTTTTTCTCCTAAACCTTGGGGGTCGATGGTGTTCCCATGTGGCGAGCGCGACAGAATGACCCTGTGGTTTGAGCGATACGAACGAGACGTGTCGTAAGACTGCAGGTGATGTTTTTCAGGGCCGTGTGAAATGTTTTGTAGCTGGGACCTTTTTGTTACTTTTTGAGTTGCCTAAAATGAGTGTTGTGTGTGAGAAGGTTGAGCGCACTGGGATCTTCTTATGAGTTGCAGCCGTCTTGTGTCACTCTTAGAAAAAATGATCAAGAATTTATGTTCACATATGTGATTTGTCTTGTTTAATTTAAGGCTACAAGCACCAAAAAGGAGACGGACTCTCCAGAAAACACTCCGCCGTCCACTCCCAGTGGCCCTCTGATGGCAGGACACCAGGGAAAGATGCACTCCATGGCCCAGGGCAACGGTGGGCCAAACCAAGATGGCGGCAGTAAGGTTAAACAGAGGAAAAGGAAGAAGGTATACAAATATTAACAGATACACCTGCTTATCTTTTCGTTAATCATCAACATTATATTAAAGGGTTAGTTCACCCTAAAGTTATGCTAGCTCAAGCCATCATAGGTGTTTATGACTTTATTCTTTCAGCCAAACACAGAGTTATATTAAAAAATGATACTGGTTCTTCCAGGCTTTATAATGGAAGTGAATGGTACCTTAGATTTTGAAGCCCAAAAAAGTGCATCCATCCATCATGAGAGTAATCCATACGACTCCAGGGGGTTAATAAAGGCCTTCTAAAGCGGAGAGATAGTTTTGTGAGAAAACCATCCATGTTTAAAACTTTTTAAACTATAATGAATGCCGAATGCCTATCTAGTTATGGTGGAAGAGTGACCTTTGACCCGACTCATTGGATCATTTTATGGTATATTACGGGATCATTTTCAGTTTTGGGCTTAAGTTATTAAGTTATTTTGTTTTCCTGTTTAAGTTGTTATGCTTTCCCTATGAAGATTTTTATATGCACCACTAATGATTGTTAAATGGATTGGTTGTTAGAAGTCTGGCTGGACTGAACATGACACAGGAGTGGCTCAACCAATATTATAATAGTTTTAATTATTCGCTTATTTATTTAGGTTGAGCAACTGCTGTTATTAGTGCCGTCAAATCAATTAATCGCATTTATAATGCATAACATTTACATATATACATACATTTGCATTACATACACACACACATACATATATATATGTATATGCAGGGGGTCTATATATATATATATATATATATATAGCGAGAGAGAGGTTTATATATATAAAGATATATATATATATATATATATAGTGTGTGTGTGTGTACAGACTTGGAGACGATTAAGATGAATCATATTTATTTTGTGTTTATGATAATAAATAAAGTTTGTGTTTATTTATATATATATATATATATATATAATAATTGAGTGACAACACTTAGTACTATATACTAAGAACATGTATAGTACATAATTGCTGTAAAATCGATTAATCGTGATTAAATGGTATATATATGTAATATTGATTAATCGTGATTAAATGGTATATTTAATCACGATTAATCGATTTTACAGCAATTATGTACTATACATGTTCTTAGTATATAGTACTAAGTGTTGTCACTGAATTATTTATATATATATATTAGTAAACATAAATAATGTATTATAATTTGTTATAATGTTATACATTTTAGAATTTTTTGAATATTACACATTAATAATACAGTGTGTGTGTGTCTGTGTTACATACAATTTATTGCCATTAATGTTAAATATTTCAATCTTTAATCTGCTAATTTAAGCCAGTCCAATCTATGACTGCCTTGTACAAATCCCTTGACTTCCATTGGTCAGACAAACAGATAATCCTGCCCTGGCAAACAAACAAACATCGTAACTTTGTTTATTTGACACTAGAAAAACCCCAGAGGTTATTTTAACATTTGTCATTCCAGCCTCTTCATAAGCAGCAGAAACGGCGTGGAATATATCGCAGTGTTTTTCTATTCACCCTGTTTTACTGACTCCCGTTTCTCTGATGTTTATTACAAACATCCAAATTGGGAAGTTGTTTTTCCATCCGACTTGATACCGAGTCGAAATTGTTCCCTTCCCTCCAGTGACTTCAGAGACACTGCAATTACAGCCAATCACACGCGGCACTACGTTTACTGTCAAACATCTATATATCAGTGCTGAAAGTTCATAAAGCATCAAATGACACATAGCATTTATATCTCTCCGGAGGTAAAGCTGTGATTTTGATCCCAAAAAGCGTGCGTTCGTGTGCGAGCGCCGCGTCCTCGCCGGGCTGTGTTTGTGCATTAAGCTGCAGGACTCCCACCGTGTTTTTGAATTAGCAATAATACGAGCTGTATTTTCTCTGTCTTCTTCGTTGCAGAGCGCGGCGGCCTGTGGCGCGGAGGCTCAGAGCAGTGCCATCCAACCAGCCCACATCAGAGAGGCCATCAGGCGCTACAGCCACAAGATTGGCCCACTCTCCCCCTTCTCAGTACGTAATAACAGAGCCGTAAAAGAGTTATATTTATAATCGCAGCGCAGCCCCATTTTAAAGTGGTCAAGCCCTAAAGTATTGGAATTGTTTAGAGCAATTTGTGGTTAGTGTAATTTTCCTCATAAAAGTCACATAATTCTACTGGAGAATTAAATAAGCGGAATTTCGATCCTTTTTGGAAATACAAAGGAGATTTAATTTTGTTTTGTTTTCCGTAAGTTCTGTTTACAGCTGAGAAATGCCTGCTTCTTCCATGCGCTTACGTATGCGACTTTGCAGCTCGCTGACTGCGAGTTATAATTTTCCATCAGGCGCAGAAGTGTGGGTGTCTTAAGTGTTAGTCTGCGTTTGAGAAATGGCTTTTGGAGGCTTTCTCACAGCCAATTTGGAGGCTTTTGCTATTGTGGTCAATCTGCAATTCACAGGTAATGAGCAATTTACCACTGACGGCCTACTTGATCCTTCCCGAGCCAACAGCCGCCAGAAGATATGGCCAAGTCTGTTCAGCATGCTGCTTTTTGTTTTAAATCCTCATATGTGTTAGGTTTCATTATGACCTAATGTAGTTATCAAATAGCAAAGCGCTATTACATGGACTGCTCTGCTTTTAATGCAAGTTGAGGTAAAATCCTTCCAGAACAGGTATTAGATGTTTCATCATGTACGATTATAAAAACTTGTGTAATTTTCATCTGTTGTATTATTTTATTTGCTGGCTTGGCATTTCAATTTCTGCTAACTACCTGCTAGCACTGATTTAATTGTTCTAAAGCAGATTTAACCAAAGGACCTCCTTGCCAATACGCAACTTCCTGGGATTTACATTTATGTATTTATCAGACGCTTTTATCCAAAGCGACTTACATTGCATTCAAGAAACACATTGATTCAGTTCTTGCTTTCCCTGGGATCGAACCCATGACCATGGCGTTGCAAACACCAATGCTCAACTGATTGAGCTACAGGACAGATTTAACGGGATATTTCCGTCGTTTCTCTTCCATGTTGTTTGTCCCAAATATTGAGTAAGAATTACTCCGTTAATGAGTGCTTTGCAAGCCAAAGAAAGATAGAAGCATGTTCTTCTAAAATCTCTAAATGAACTTAAAAGTCCTATAGTTTCATTGTCACCAAGCAACACAGGAGAACTGTGACTGGATGGGGACATTTCCATGGTATAAGCACAAAGCTGACGTGTATAACTGTAGGAAACTAGGAGTTGCTCAGGGACGGAGTGTATTGTTTAATATATAAAACAGGTGTTATATGCTCTTCCAGGGTATGATGCTGAGTGAAGACTTCCAGATGTTCTCTAGTGCCACTTGCGTTCGCCTTTGATGAGTAAATCTCAGCTCCTTACTGGGAATGGCACAGGAATAATTAGATGGGGAGGGAGGGGGGGGGGTTGTACGAGTGACTGAGTGAGTGCCGTCAGAACCGAGTTATCATGTAATTGGCTTGGTTTTATTGCAACTGGAGCCAGTTTAAACCCATGATTAATTGCACCAACAAGCAATTTTCACTCTGGTCTTTTAAAAAGCCCAAAAGGTAGAAGGAAGCCCTTGTTTGGAGGGTCGACCATATATGGGGTTGCTGACAGATGCGTGTACGGTTATCTATCGGGGTGTTGGGTCGTGCGGTCACGTTCGAACTTCAAATGCATGTGAGATTCTCAACACTCCCCCAGATTGAAACGAAGAGAAATGGCCAATCTGGAAACGGTTCGCTTTCACTCAAGTTTCACCATTGTGGATGTGTAGCATTATGTAATTTAAACGTCTGCCCCAGTGACTGTTGTTGGAGGCTTTATCGGCCTCAAATTACCAAAATCAAGTCATTGTGAGATTATTAACTTTGAAATTTAATTAAGAGGGTAACGCAAGACCTACAGTCGTTCGGAGATCATTAGATTACACTCACGCACAGGGCAACGCGATTACCTCCCCCGTCCGCAAGGACAGCAAGTCACCGGCCAAGAAGAAGTATACTTTTATTTGATTCCAGAGTCTGCAGTTGTGGAAAATCGACTCATCAGATGGAATTGTTTTTCCTTTTATGTTTGTTTCTGCCAGTTTTGTAGATGCCTGGCCAAAACATCCGTTTCTGATGCTTAAATTGACCTGCTAATATGAGGCTAGCGAGGAGAACTTTCTAGCGCTGCGTATGTAGTGTCACGAGTGCATGCTGTCCACATGTAATCTCCACAGGGATTTCATTTCACTACACAAATTCACCTGTCAGTCATTTTCACTGTGTTTGTTGAAGCTGTCAAATACCTAGCAGGGCAGATACTGAGATTTTGAACGACTTCATATACAGTGTGGTGAATTATAAAGCTTTGTAAATATAACTGCTTTTTTATTATTAGAACTCATTTTTAGGTTTTCTTAAGCAATTGTAAGCAAGCAGTGTGAAACTCACTGCCGTGATGAGGGTGTTGCTATACCATTGCTGTGGTGGTTTTCAGCACGTTGCCTTATGGTTGCTAGGCTGTTACTAGGTGGTTGGAAAGGTGTTCTTGATGGTTTTTAGTACATTTGTATGTGTTTACTTCAGTTGGTGTAACTGGGTTTTTAGAGTATTGCTATGCTGTTGTTGTGGTGCTTTGAGTGTTTTTACTTTGCACGTTGCTATGTGGTTGTTAGAGTGTTACTAATGTGTTCTGGGTGGCTTTTAGCTCGTTGATGTATGGGTTTTTTTCAGACTTTTTAGGATGTTGCTATGCCATTGCTAAGGAGTTTTGAGGGGTTTTAGTGCATTGCTATGTTGTTGCTGTGCATTTGCAATTGTGTTTTAAGTAATTCTTTAGCACAATGCTATGTGGTTTCTAAGGTGTTGCTATGCAATTGCCAATGGG